>CM064483.1:36510581-36673538 GCA_032716605.1 Paralithodes platypus | reverse complement strand
ACCACAGTACCAGTTACTCCCATTACTTTTAGGTCACTTCACTTGATCCTAAAGTTAAGAAAGTGGAGGATCTGATGGAAGGGGATTGAGAGGTGCTTAGTCCGCTGTTGTCATAGATACCCAGAGAGAGACTACCTGGCCGGGTTGCTCCACTCAGAGAGGCGACTACCTGGCCGGGCTGCTCCACCTAGAGAGAGACTACCTGGCCGGGCTGCTCCACCTACAGTAGAGAGAGACTAACTGGCCGGGCTCCTGTGGCGACTCACCAACAAAAATTTAGGAGAGACAAAATTTAGGAGAGACTACCTGGTTGGGCTGCTCCAACCCAGAGAGATTTGTGTCGGATTATTTTTGGTGAGGCATCTGACTGGGGGTGCGACACATTATACGAAGTATGACCTAGGACAGTAGACGACGCATTAAACGAAGCATGACCTAGCGACTACCTGGCCGGGCTGCTCCACCTAGAGAAAGACTACCTGGTCGGGCTGCTGCGGCGTCGCAGCTGTGCGGGTCCCTGTCGTGATTTTCACACACAAATCTTTAGGCGATCTTCTGCTGTCCAACGTGAGTTGGTGGAATTGGGATCGATCGGAAATACTTCGATCCGAGAGCTACGACCACCCCAGTCAGACGACTCACCAAAAATAAATTCTGCTATACGACTTGAGTTGGCGGTGAACCTTTTTTCTTCGGGAGTGTCTAAATTTGTGTGTGTGAAAAATTTAATGAAATCGAATTGTCATTTAATTGTCCACGACATCTTTCACCGAGAGAAGAAATTGTAAAAACTAGGAAGGACAAATAAAAGAAAAACATGAACAATTCCATTTTATTTTCCGATTTACATTTTACGAAGCATGACCTAGCTCTACGACGAATTATAAGTACGAAACACCACAGTACCAGTTACTCCCATTAATTTTATGTCACTTCACTTGATCCTAAATTTAAGAAAGTGGAGGATCTGATGGGAGGGGATTGAGAGGTGCTTAGTCCGCTGTTGTCATAGATACCCAGAGAGAGACTACCTGGCCGGGTTGCTCCACTCAGAGAGGCGACTACCTGGCCGGGCTGCTCCACCTAGAGAGAGACTACCTGGCCGGGCTGCTGCAGCGTCGCCGCTGTGCGGGTCCCTGTCGTGATTTTCACACACAAATCTTTAGGCGATCTTCTGCTGTCCAACGTGGGTTGGTGGAATTGGGATCGATCGAAAATACTTCGATCCGAGAGCTACGACCACCCCAGTCAGACGACTCACCAAAAATAAATTCTGCTATACGACTTGAGTTGGCGGTGAACCTTTTTTCTTCAGGAGGGTCTAAATTTGTGGTGTGAAAAATTTAAAGAAATCGAATTGTCAATTATTTGTCCACGACATCTTTCACCGAGAGAAGAAATTATAAACACTAGGAAGGACAAATAAAAGAAGAACATGAACAATTCCATTTTATTTTCCGATTTACATTATACGAAGCATGACCTAGCTCTATGACGAATTATAAGTACGAAGCACCACAGTACCAGTTACTCCCATTAATTTTAGGTCACTTCACTTGATCCTAAAGTTAAGAAATTGGAGGATCTGATGGGAAGGGGTTGTCAAAGATACCCAGAGAGAGACTACCTGGTCGGGCTGCTCCGCCAAGAGAGGCCACTACCTGGCCGGGCTGCTCCACCTACAGTAGAGAGAGACTAACTGGCCGGGCTCCTGCGGCGACTCACCCACAAAAATTTAGGAGAGACAAAATTTAGGAGAGACTACCTGGTCGGGCTGCTCCCACCCAGAGAGATTTTTGTGGGATTATTTTTGGTGAGGCGTCTGACTGGGGGTGCGACACATTATACGAAGCATGACCTAGGACAGTAGACGACGCATTAAACGAAGCATGACCTAGCGACTACCTGGCCGGGCTGCTCCACCTAGAGAGAGACTACCTGGCCGGGCTGCTCCACCTACAGTAGAGAGAGACGAACTGGCCGGGCTCCTGTGGCGACTCACCAACAAAAATTTAGGAGAGACAAAATTTAGGAGAGACTACCTGGTTGGGCTGCTCCAACCCAGAGAGATTTTTGTCGGATTATTTTTGGTGAGGCATCTGACTGGGGGTGCGACACATTATACGAAGTATGACCTAGGACAGTAGACGACGCATTAAACGAAGCATGACCTAGCGACTACCTGGCCGGGCTGCTCCACCTAGAGAAAGACTACCTGGTCGGGCTGCTGCGGCGTCGCAGCTGTGCGGGTCCCTGTCGTGATTTTCACACACAAATCTTTATGCGATCTTCTGCTGTCCAACGTGAGTTGGTGGAATTGGGATCGATCGGAAATACTTCGATCCGAGAGCTACGACCACCCCAGTCAGACGACTCACCAAAAATAAATTCTGCTATACGACTTGAGTTGGCGGTGAACCTTTTTTCTTCGGGAGTGTCTAAATTTGTGTGTGTGAAAAATTTAATGAAATCGAATTGTCATTTAATTGTCCACGACATCTTTCACCGAGAGAAGAAATTGTAAAAACTAGGAAGGACAAATAAAAGAAAAACATGAACAATTCCATTTTATTTTCCGATTTACATTTTACGAAGCATGACCTAGCTCTACGACGAATTATAAGTACGAAACACCACAGTACCAGTTACTCCCATTAATTTTATGTCACTTCACTTGATCCTAAATTTAAGAAAGTGGAGGATCTGATGGGAGGGGATTGAGAGGTGCTTAGTCCGCTGTTGTCATAGATACCCAGAGAGAGACTACCAGGCCGGGTTGCTCCACTCAGAGAGGCGACTACCTGGCCGGGCTGCTCCACCTAGAGAGAGACTACCTGGCCGGGCTGCTGCAGCGTCGCCGCTGTGCGGGTCCCTGTCGTGATTTTCACACACAAATCTTTAGGCGATCTTCTGCTGTCCAACGTGGGTTGGTGGAATTGGGATCGATCGAAAATACTTCGATCCGAGAGCTACGACCACCCCAGTCAGACGACTCACCAAAAATAAATTCTGCTATACGACTTGAGTTGGCGGTGAACCTTTTTTCTTCAGGAGGGTCTAAATTTGTGGTGTGAAAAATTTAAAGAAATCGAATTGTCAATTATTTGTCCACGACATCTTTCACCGAGAGAAGAAATTATAAACACTGGGAAGGACAAATAAAAGAAGAACATGAACAATTCCATTTTATTTTCCGATTTACATTATACGAAGCATGACCTAGCTCTATGACGAATTATAAGTACGAAGCACCACAGTACCAGTTACTCCCATTAATTTTAGGTCACTTCACTTGATCCTAAAGTTAAGAAATTGGAAGATCTGATGGGAAGGGATGGAGAGGTGCTTAGTCGGCCGTTGTCAAAGATACCCAGAGAGAGACTACCTGGTCGGGCTGCTCCGCCAAGAGAGGCCACTACCTGGCCGGGCTGCTCCACCTACAGTAGAGAGAGACTAACTGGCCGGGCTCCTGCGGCGACTCACCCACAAAAATTTAGGAGAGACAAAATTTAGGAGAGACTACCTGGTCGGGCTGCTCCCACCCAGAGAGATTTTTGTGGGATTATTTTTGGTGAGGCGTCTGACTGGGGGTGCGACACATTATACGAAGCATGACCTAGGACAGTAGACGACGCATTAAACGAAGCATGACCTAGCGACTACCTGGCCGGGCTGCTCCACCTAGAGAGAGACTACCTGGTCGGGCTGCTGCGGCGTCGCCGCTGTGCGGGTCTCTGTTGTGATTTTCACACACAAATCTTTAGGCGATCTTCTGCTGTCCAACGTGAGTTGGTGGAATTGGGATCGATCGGAAATACTTCGATCCGGGAGCTACGACCACCCCAGTCAGACGACTCACCAAAAATAAATTCGGCTATACGACTTAAGTTGGCGGTGAACCTTTTTCTTCGGGAGGGTCTAAATTTGTGTGTGTGAAAAATTTAAAGAAATCGAATTGTCAATTATTTGTCCACGACATCTTTCACCGAGAGAAGAAATTGTTTAACAATAGGAAGGACAAATAAAAGAAAAACATGAACAATTCCATTTTATTTTCCGATTTACATTATACGAAGCATGACCTAGCTATACGACGAATTATAAGTACGAAGCACCACAGTACCAGTTACTCCCATTAATTTTAGGTCACTTCACTTGATCCTAAAGTTAAGAAAGTGGAGGATCTGATGGGAAGGGATTGAGAGGTGCTTAGTCGGCCGTTGTCAAAGATACCCAGAGAGAGACTACCTGTCAGACTGCTCCGCCCAGAGAGGCGACTACCTGGCCGGGCTGCTCCACCTACAGTAGAGAGAGACTAACTGGCCAGGCTCCTGCGGCGACTCACCCACAAAAATATAGGAGACAAAATTTAGGACGAAGACTTCGACGACGACGAGCTGCGCCGTGTTGCCGGTGTTGGTGCACCTGTGCGGCGCATTATACGAAGCGTGACAGCGAGAGAGAGAGTGTGTACATCGTCGGAGCACAGCCACCGCCGCCGTATTCTGTGTGCTTGCTGCGCCGTGTTGCCTGGTGTTGGTGCACCTGTGCGACGCATTATACGAAGCGTGACAGCGAGAGGGAGAGTGGGTAACTCTCTCTCTCTCTCACACACTGTGTCTGTCTCTCTCTCTCTCTCTCTCTGAGTAAAATATTTTTTAGCTAATATAGGAGAGAGACTACCTGGCCGGGCTGCTCCACCCAGAGAGATTTTTGTGGGATTATTTTTGGTGAGTCGTCTGCCTGGGGGTGTGACACATTATACGAAGCATTACCTAGGACAGTAGACGACGCATTAAACGAAGCATGACCTAGCTATACGACGCATTATACGAAACGTGACAGCGAGAGGGAGAGTGTGTACCTCGTCGGAGCACAGCCACCGCCGCCGTATTCTATGTGCTTGCTACACCGTCTTGCCTGTGTTGGTGCACCTGTGCCAACACAGGCACACACGAGACCGTATTCGGCCCCTTGATTGGGTTATGAAATGATCTTTCACCCACAAAAATTTAGGAGAGAAGAAATTGTAAAAACTAGGACAAATAAAAGAAAAATATGAAAAATTCCATTTAATTTTCCGAGTTACATTATACGAAGCATGACCTAGTTATACGACGAATTATAAGTACGAAGCGCCACAGTACCCGTTACTCCCATTAATTTTAGGTCACTTCACTTGATCCTAAAGTTAAGAAAGTGGAGGATCTGATGGGAGGGGTTGGAGAGGTGCTTAGTCTGCTGTTGTCATAGATACCCTGTGAGAGACTACCTGGCCGGGTTGCTCCACTCACAGAGGCGACTACCTGGCCAAGCTGCTCCACCTAGTACACAGGAGTACACAGGAAATCAAGCAACAACATATCTAGTGACCCTTCTCGGTTGCTTGTCCTCCAAATCACTGTGGATCAAGTGTCCAAACAGTGGTTTAGATTGGGTAAGGGAACATTGGAAAGGGAATTACTGCCCTGGAACTAATGTCCGTGGCAGGATTAGGAAGCTAGTAGAGGACAGATGGGTTAGTAACTGAGGGGGGGATAAAATAAAGTTATTCATTTACAAATGCAGTCAGTCACGGGTTTGATGCGAGATATTTGTCTACGCGGAGTTTAAATGAATCAACGGTGATGCAGTCTATAACGTTTCGGGGAAGCCCATTCCACAAGTTGACAACTCGATTGAAGAAGAAATTCTTAGATTCGTGCGAGTTAAAAGATTTACCAATAATTTTGCAACCATTTCCCCGCGTGTAATTAGATTGGTCGATAGTGAAGTACTTACTACAGTTCATATTGTCGATGCCTTTGATGATTTTGAACACTTGAATTATGTCACCTCTTAATCTGCGCTGGGTTAAAGGAAATAGATTTATTTCTCTAAGAAGCTCTTCGTATGGTTTGTTCTTTAGGCTAGGTATCATTTTGGTAACTCTACGTTGAACTCATTCTAGCTTGTTTATATCTTTTTGGTAATAAGGGCACCAGGATTGAACGCAGTATTCCAGAAGAGGGCGGACTAAGGAAATGTAAAGGGTTAGGATAACTTCTTTGGATTTATGCTCAAATGACCTGCCTATAAAGCCAATTATTTTGTTTGCCTTCTTAACAACTTCTGAACATTGTTGACTCGGTTTTAGGTTACTCGATATTGTTACTCCCAGATCGGTTTCTCTGTTTACATTCTTAAGCTGAGTGCCATTCATCGAATAGTTTGCTTTCTCATTTAGGTATCCGATATGTAGTACTTTACATTTATCCGCATTGAAACTCATTTGCCAAATTTGGGCCCAACATGACAATTTATCTAGATTGTGTTGCATATCGTCAACTTGTTCTTTTGAGAGTACGCTATTTGCAATTTTTGTATCGTCAGCAAATTTTTAGATTGTACAGGTGAGACCCTCATCTATGTCGTTGATGTAAATTAGAAAGATAATTGGTCCTAGTACCGATCCCTGGGGTACCTCGCTACTTACATTGGTCCATTTAGATGCCTTACCGTTTATGATTACTCTTTGCTTTCTGTTGCTGAGCCAATTTTGTATCCATTTCAACACACTGTTTTGTATTCCATGCGCTTTTAGTTTTAGCAGTAAACGTTTGTGGGGAACTTTTTCAAAGGCTTTTTGAAAATCAAGGTATATAATATCTACAGCTTTACTCTCATCGTAGAGGTTGAGGATATCGTGGAAGATGTCTAAGAGGTTTGTTAAACAGGAATGTTTTTTACAAAAGCCGTGTTGAGTATCTTTAAGTATGTTACTTTCCTCTAAGTGATTTACGAGTCTGTCTCGTATGACCGTTTCTAGCATTTTACATACAGCTGAGGTTAAGCTAATTGGACGGTAGTTACGGGGTAGGGATTTTCTTCCTTTTTTTAATATGGGTGTTACGTTGGCTAGCTTCCACTGATCAGGCATAGTTCTAGACTGCAAGGATTTATTGAATAGTAATGTCAGTGGTTTGGAGAGCTCATCCTTAGCTTCCTTTAGAACTCTAGGCGAGATTGTATCAGGTCCAGACGTTTTATTTACCTTGAGTTTATCTAAACAATTCAATACTTCTCTCTCTGTAACGGTGATATTGCTTAGAACATCTGAATTATCAATCTGAATCGGCGATGGTGTAGGGATATCACTGAGGTCTTCTGGTGTAAAAACTGATGCAAAGAAGGTATTGAGGGCATTACTCATTTGTACTTCGTCTTTGGTGTATTCTCCATTTTCATCGACTAACGGTCCAACAGTTGAAGTAACTACTTTTTTCTATCTGATATAACTTTTGAATTCTTTCGGGTTTGTTTTACTTTGATTCGCAATATGTAACTCTAAGGTCTTTTTACTTTGCTTAATTAACTTTTTGGTTTTGCGTCGTAGCTCTACAAATTTCACCCGTTCTTCGTCATTTTGTGAGGATTTTAATCTATCATTAGCAAATTTGTTAGCAAGCAGGCAGTTTGAAATATTTTATTCCACCGTTTGGGCTTATTATTATGGCCTGGACGCCGTATTTTTCGATGGTATGCAGTCTTGCACTGCTTTTAGGTAAGTGGTTTCGAATAACTTCCAAGATGTATTTATGTCGTTATTGTTAATTAAAAAGCTCCAGTCAGTTTCTTTAAACATAGCTCTAAGTTTATGGAAGTTTGCTTTCTTGAAATTAGGGACTTTTTCGATGCTACTATTTGGTTCGTTACTAGTAAACTTTAAAATGAAAGTTATCGTACGATGGTCGCTGTTACTGAATTCATCACCAACATTCAAATTATCTATCAATTCTTCTTTTGTTGCAAGTACAATGTCAAGAACGCTATTACCACGGGTCGGCGTTCGAACAAATTGATAAAGCGAACTCTCTTGCAAGTTCGTATACAAGTCATGTCCGGAGTGTGAAGTAAGAGTATCGCCCCACTTGGTCACAGGTAAATTAAAGTCGCCAAAAATTACGGTATTTTGTGAGTGACTTACATCTGCAATTTGTTCGTAAATTTCTTGGTCAGTTTGCACTGATTGAGCTGGAGGTCTGTATATTAACGCAAGTATTATTTTTGTACCTTTATTATTCTTTATTAGCACAAAAGATGTGTCGACGTTCACAATTTGAGGTTTTGACAAGAGCGTAGGGTTAAGACTTTCTTTGATATAAAGTAAAACGCCACCTCTATATCGATTTATTCGGCTTTTCTCAAACATTACATAACCGGGAAGTGAATACTCTGCTAAAAAGTCTTTATCTTCTGTATTGAGCCAAGATTCTGTTATGCCAATCACATCATAATTTTCTGTAAACACTAGCTCCTCTAAATCTGAAAATTGATTGCGTATGCTACGAGCGTTTGCATAGAAAACTTTTATATTTGTTTTTTTAGAACTCACGGAACGCTCTTTAATAATATTTTTGGTTCTTGTCGGATCTACATTTATGTTCATGGCTGTCCTCGGTCCTCGCTCTCTTCGGTCCTTATCGCTGGTGGTCCTCGGTTGCCTCTGTTTTTTGCGTGGCGTTGGATGATTTATGTCACTGCTGCTTCTTCTCGGATGCCGTTTTTTGATCCATGGCTGCGGACTGCTTCGTGCTGAACCAACAGGGTTTAGATGAGTGCCATCCTTGCGGAACAGAGTAGGCTGGTTGTAGAAGTTGTCCCAGAGGTTGATGAATTCAACTTCTTCCCTCAGACACAAATATTTTAGTCGACTATTTGTGCTGAAGGCCTTACCTAGAGAGAGACTACCTGGCCGAGCTGCTGCGGCGTCGCCGCTGTGCGGGTCCCTGTCGTGATTTTCACATACAAATCTTTAGGCGATCTTCTGCTGCCCAACGTGAGTTGGTGGAATTGGGATCGATCGGAAATACTTCGATCCGAGAGCTACGACCACCCTAGTCAGACGACTCACCAAAAATTAATTCTGCTATACGACGTGAGTTGGCGGTGAACCTTGTTTCTTCGGGAGGGTCTCAATTTGTGTGTGTGAAAAATTTAAAGAAATCGAATTGTCAATTATTTGTCCACGACATCTTTCACCGAGAGAAGAAATTGTAAAAACTAGGAAGGACAAATAAAAGAAGAACATGAACAATTCCATTTTATTTTCCGATTTACATTATACGAAGCATGACCTAGCTATACGACGAATTATAAGTACGAAGCACCACAGTACCAGTTACTCCCTTTAATTTTAGGTCACTTCACTTGATCCTAAAGTTAAGAAAGTGGAGGATCTGATGGGAAGGGATTGAGAGGTGCTGAGTCGGCCGTTGTCAAAGATACCCAGAGAGAGACTACCTGGTCGGGCTGCTCCGCCCAGAGAGGCGACTACCTGGCCGGGCTGCTCCACCTACAGTAGAGAGAGACTAACTGGCCGGGCTCCTGTGGCGACTCACCCACAAAATTTTAGGAGAGACAAAATTTAGGAGAGACTACCTGGTCTGGCTGCTCCAACCCAGAGAGATTTTTGTGGGATTAGTTTTGGTGAGGCGTCTGACAAGGGGTGCGACACATTATACGAAGCATGACCTAGGACAGTAGATGACGCATTAAACGAAGCATGACCTAGCGACTACCTGGCCGGGCTGCTCCACCTAGAGAGAGACTACCTGGTCGGGCTGCTGTGGCGTCGCCGCTATGCGGGTCCCTGTCGTTATTTTCAAACACAAATCTTTAGGCGATCTTCTGCTGTCCAACGTGAGTTGGTGGAATTGGGATCGATCGGAAATACTTCGATCCGAGAGCTACGACCACCCCAGGCAGGCGACTCACCAAAAATTAATTCTGCTATACGACTTGAATTGGCGGTGAACCTTTTTTCTTCGGGAGGGTCTAAAAATGTGTGTGAAAAATTTAAAGAAATCGAATTGTCAATTATTTGTCCACGACATCTTTCACCGAGAGTAGAAATTGTAAAAACTAGGAAGGACAAATAAAAGAAAAACATGAACAATTCCATTTTATTTTCCGATTTACATTATGCGAAGCATGACCTAGCTATACGACGAATGATAAGTACGAAGCACCACAGTACCAGTTACTCCCATTAATTTTAGGTCACTTCACTTGATCCTAAAGTTAAGAAAGTGGAGGATCTGATGGGAAGGGATTGAGAGGTGCTTAGTCGGCCGTTGTCAAAGATACCCAGAGAGAGACTACCTGGTCGGGCTGCTCCGCCTAGAGAGGCGACTACCTGGCCGGGCTGCTCCACCTACAGTAGAGAGAGACTAACTGGCCGGGCTCCTGCGGCGACTCACCCACAAAAATTTAGGAGAGAAAAAATTTAGGAGAGACAACCTGGTCGGGCTGCTCCCACCCAGAGAGATTTTTGTGGGATTATTTTTGGTGAGGTGTCTGACTGGGGGTGCGACACATTATACGAAGCATGACCTAGGACAGTAGACGACGCATGATTAAACGAAGCATGACCTAGCTATAAGACACATTATACGAAACGTGACAGCGACAGGGAGAGTGTATACCTTGTCGGAGCACAGCCGTATTCTGTGTGCTTGCTGCACCGTGTTGCCTGTGTTGCTGCACCTGTGCCAACACAGGCACACACGAGACCGTATTCGGCCCCTCGATTGGGTTATGAAACGATCTTTCACCCACAAAAATTTAGGAGAGAAGAAATTGTAAAAACTAGGAAGGACAAATAAAAGAAAAATATGAAAAATTCCATTTTATTTTCCGATTTACATTATACGAAGCATGACCTAGCTATATGACGAATTATAAGTACGAAACACCACAGTACCAGTTACTCCCATTACTTTTAGGTCACTTCACTTGATCCTAAAGTTAAGAAAGTGGAGGATCTGATGGAAGGGGATTGAGAGGTGCTTAGTCCGCTGTTGTCATAGATACCCAGAAAGAGACTATCTGGCCGGGTTGCTCCACTCAGAGAGGCGACTACCTGGCCGGGCTGCTCCACCTAGAGAGAGACTACCTGGTCGGGCTGCTGCGGCGCCGCCGCTGTGCGGGTCCCTGTCGTGATTTTCACCCACAAATCATTAGGCGATCTTCTGCTGTCCAACGTGAGTTGGTAGAATTGGGATCGATCGGAAATACTTCGATCCGAGAGCTACGAGCACCCCAGTCAGACGACTCACCAAAAATAAATTCTGCTATACGACTTGAGTTGGCGGTGAATCTTTTTTCTTCGGGAGGGTCTAAATATGTGTGTGTGAAAAATTTAAAGAAATCGAATTGTCAATTATTTGTCCACGACATCTTTCACCGAGAGAAGAAATTGTAAAAACTAGGAAGGACAAATAAAAGAAGAACATGAACAATTCCATTTTATTTTCCGATTTACATTATACGAAGCATGACCTAGCTATACGACGAATTATAAGTACGAAGCACCACAGTACCAGTTACTCCCTTTAATTTTAGGTCACTTCACTTGATCCTAAAGTTAAGAAAGTGGAGGATCTGATGGGAAGGGATTGAGAGGTGCTGAGTCGGCCGTTGTCAAAGATACCCAGAGAGAGACTACCTGGTCGGGCTGCTCCGCCCAGAGAGGCGACTACCTGGCCGGGCTGCTCCACCTACAGTAGAGAGAGACTAACTGGCCGGGCTCCTGTGGCGACTCACCCCCAAAAATTTAGGAGAGACAAAATTTAGGAGAGACTACCTGGTCGGGCTGCTCCCACCCAGAGAGATTTTTGTGGGATTAGTTTTGGTGAGGCGTCTGACAAGGGATGCGACACATTATACGAAGCATGACCTAGGACAGTAGACGACGCATTAAACGAAGCATGACCTAGCGACTACCTGGCCGGGCTGCTCCACCTAGAGAGAGACTACCTGGTCGGGCTGCTGTGGCGTCGCCGCTATGCGGGTCCCTGTCGTTATTTTCAAACACAAATCTTTAGGCGATCTTCTGCTGTGCAACGTGAGTTGGTGGAATTGGGATCGATCGGAAATACTTCGATCCGAGAGCTACGACCACCCCAGGCAGACGACTCACCAAAAATAAATTCTGCTATACGACTTGAATTGGCGGTGAAACTTTTTTCTTCGGGAGGGTCTAAAAATCTGTGTGAAAAATTTAAAGAAATCGAATTGTCAATTATTTGTCCACGACATCTTTCACCGAGAGTAGAAATTGTAAAAACTAGGAAGGACAAATAAAAGAAAAACATGAACAATTCCATTTTATTTTCCGATTTACATTATGCGAAGCATGACCTAGCTATACGACGAATGATAAGTACGAAGCACCACAGTACCAGTTACTCCCATTAATTTTAGGTCACTTCACTTGATCCTAAAGTTAAGAAAGTGGAGGATCTGATGGGAAGGGATTGAGAGGTGCTTAGTCGGCCGTTGTCAAAGATACCCAGAGAGAGACTACCTGGTCGGGCTGCTCCGCCTAGAGAGGCGACTACCTGGCCGGGCTGCTCCACCTACAGTAGAGAGAGACTAACTGGCCGGGCTCCTGCGGCGACTCACCCACAAAAATTTAGGAGAGAAAAAATTTAGGAGAGACAACCTGGTCGGGCTGCTCCCACCCAGAGAGATTTTTGTGGGATTATTTTTGGTGAGGTGTTTGACTGGGGGTGCGACACATTATACGAAGCATGACCTAGGACAGTAGACGACGCATGATTTAACGAAGCATGACCTAGCTATAAGACACATTATACGAAACGTGACAGCGACAGGGAGAGTGTATACCTTGTCGGAGCACAGCCGTATTCTGTGTGCTTGCTGCACCGTGTTGCCTGTGTTGCTGCACCTGTGCCAACACAGGCACACACGAGACCGTATTCGGCCCCTCGATTGGGTTATGAAACGATCTTTCACCCACAAAAATTTAGGAGAGAAGAAATTGTAAAAACTAGGAAGGACAAATAAAAGAAAAATATGAAAAATTCCATTTTATTTTCCGATTTACATTATACGAAGCATGACCTAGCTATATGACGAATTATAAGTACGAAACACCACAGTACCAGTTACTCCCATTACTTTTAGGTCACTTCACTTGATCCTAAAGTTAAGAAAGTGGAGGATCTGATGGAAGGGGATTGAGAGGTGCTTAGTCCGCTGTTGTCATAGATACCCAGAAAGAGACTATCTGGCCGGGTTGCTCCACTCAGAGAGGCGACTACCTGGCCGGGCTGCTCCACCTAGAGAGAGACTACCTGGTCGGGCTGCTGCGGCGCCGCCGCTGTGCGGGTCCCTGTCGTGATTTTCACCCACAAATCATTAGGCGATCTTCTGCTGTCCAACGTGAGTTGGTAGAATTGGGATCGATCGGAAATACTTCGATCCGAGAGCTACGAGCACCCCAGTCAGACGACTCACCAAAAATAAATTCTGCTATACGACTTGAGTTGGCGGTGAATCTTTTTTCTTCGGGAGGGTCTAAATATGTGTGTGTGAAAAATTTAAAGAAATCGAATTGTCAATTATTTGTCCACGACATCTTTCACCGAGAGAAGAAATTGTAAAAACTAGGAAGGACAAATAAAAGAAGAACATGAACAATTCCATTTTATTTTCCGATTTACATTATACGAAGCATGACCTAGCTATACGACGAATTATAAGTACGAAGCACCACAGTACCAGTTACTCCCTTAATTTTAGGTCACTTCACTTGATCCTAAAGTTAAGAAAGTGGAGGATCTGATGGGAAGGGATTGAGAGGTGCTGAGTCGGCCGTTGTCAAAGATACCCAGAGAGAGACTACCTGGTCGGGCTGCTCCGCCCAGAGAGGCGACTACCTGGCCGGGCTGCTCCACCTACAGTAGAGAGAGACTAACTGGCCGGGCTCCTGTGGCGACTCACCCCCAAAAATTTAGGAGAGACAAAATTTAGGAGAGACTACCTGGTCGGGCTGCTCCCACCCAGAGAGATTTTTGTGGGATTAGTTTTGGTGAGGCGTCTGACAAGGGATGCGACACATTATACGAAGCATGACCTAGGACAGTAGACGACGCATTAAACGAAGCATGACCTAGCGACTACCTGGCCGGGCTGCTCCACCTAGAGAGAGACTACCTGGTCGGGCTGCTGTGGCGTCGCCGCTATGCGGGTCCCTGTCGTTATTTTCAAACACAAATCTTTAGGCGATCTTCTGCTGTGCAACGTGAGTTGGTGGAATTGGGATCGATCGGAAATACTTCGATCCGAGAGCTACGACCACCCCAGGCAGACGACTCACCAAAAATAAATTCTGCTATACGACTTGAATTGGCGGTGAAACTTTTTTCTTCGGGAGGGTCTAAAAATCTGTGTGAAAAATTTAAAGAAATCGAATTGTCAATTATTTGTCCACGACATCTTTCACCGAGAGTAGAAATTGTAAAAACTAGGAAGGACAAATAAAAGAAAAACATGAACAATTCCATTTTATTTTCCGATTTACATTATGCGAAGCATGACCTAGCTATACGACGAATGATAAGTACGAAGCACCACAGTACCAGTTACTCCCATTAATTTTAGGTCACTTCACTTGATCCTAAAGTTAAGAAAGTGGAGGATCTGATGGGAAGGGATTGAGAGGTGCTTAGTCGGCCGTTGTCAAAGATACCCAGAGAGAGACTACCTGGTCGGGCTGCTCCGCCTAGAGAGGCGACTACCTGGCCGGGCTGCTCCACCTACAGTAGAGAGAGACTAACTGGCCGGGCTCCTGCGGCGACTCACCCACAAAAATTTAGGAGAGAAAAAATTTAGGAGAGACAACCTGGTCGGGCTGCTCCCACCCAGAGAGATTTTTGTGGGATTATTTTTGGTGAGGTGTTTGACTGGGGGTGCGACACATTATACGAAGCATGACCTAGGACAGTAGACGACGCATGATTTAACGAAGCATGACCTAGCTATAAGACACATTATACGAAACGTGACAGCGACAGGGAGAGTGTATACCTTGTCGGAGCACAGCCGTATTCTGTGTGCTTGCTGCACCGTGTTGCCTGTGTTGCTGCACCTGTGCCAACACAGGCACACACGAGACCGTATTCGGCCCCTCGATTGGGTTATGAAACGATCTTTCACCCACAAAAATTTAGGAGAGAAGAAATTGTAAAAACTAGGAAGGACAAATAAAAGAAAAATATGAAAAATTCCATTTTATTTTCCGATTTACATTATACGAAGCATGACCTAGCTATATGACGAATTATAAGTACGAAACACCACAGTACCAGTTACTCCCATTACTTTTAGGTCACTTCACTTGATCCTAAATTTAAGAAAGTGGAGGATCTGATGGAAGGGGATTGAGAGGTGCATAGTCCGCTGTTGTCATAGATACCCAGAAAGAGACTATCTGGCCGGGTTGCTCCACTCAGAGAGGCGACTACCTGGCCGGGCTGCTCCACCTAGAGAGAGACTACCTGGTCGGGCTGCTGCGGCGCCGCCGCTGTGCGGGTCCCTGTCGTGATTTTCACCCACAAATCATTAGGCAATCTTCTGCTGTCCAACGTGAGTTGGTAGAATTGGGATCGATCGGAAATACTTCGATCCGAGAGCTACGAGCACCCCAGTCAGACGACTCACCAAAAATTAATTCTGCTATACGACTTGAGATGGCGGTGAATCTTTTTTCTTCGGGAGGGTCTAAATATGTGTGTGTGAAAAATTTAAAGAAATCCAATTGTCAATTATTTTTCCACGACATCTTTCACCGAGAGAAGAAATTGTAAAAACTAGGAAGGACAAATAAAAGAAAAACATGAAAAATTCCATTTTATTTTCCGATTTACATTATACGAAGCATGACCTAGCTATACGACGAATTATAAGTACGAAGCACCACAGTACCAGTTACTCCCATTAATTTTAGGTCACGTCACTTGATCCTAAAGTTAAGAAAGTGGAGGATCTGATGGGAAGGGATGGAGAGGTGCTTAGTCGGCCGTTGTCAAAGATACCCAGAGAGAGACTACCTGGTCGGGCTGCTCCGCTCAGAGAGGCGACTACCTGGCCTGGCTGCTCCACCTACAGTAGAGAGAGACTAACTGGCCGGGCTCCTTCGGCGACTCACCCACAAAAATTTAGGAGAGACAAAATTTAGGAGAGACTACCTGGTCGGGCTGCTTCCACCCAGAGAGATTTTTGTGGGATTATTTTTGGTGAGGCGTCTGACTGGGGGTGCGACACATTATACGAAGCATGTCCTAGGACAGTAGACGATGCATGATTAAACGAAGCATGACCTAGCTATACGACACATTATACGAAACGTGACAGCGACAGGGAGAGTGTGTACCTCGTCGGAGCACAGCCGTATTCTGTGTGCTTGCTGAACCGTGTTGCCTGTGTTGGTGCACCTGTGCCAACACAGGCACACACGAGACCGTATTCGGCCCCTCGATTGGGTTATGAAACGATGTTTCACCCACAAAAATTTAGGAGAGAAGAAATTGTAAATACTATGAAGGACCAATAAAAGAAAAATATGAAAAATTCCATTTTATTTTCCGATTTACATTATACGAAGCATGACCTAGCTATATGACGAATTATAAGTACGAAGCACCACAGTACCAGTTACTCCCATTACTTTTCCGTTCACTTCACTTGATCCTAAAGTTAAGAAAGTGGAGGATCTGATGGGAGGGGATTGAGAGGCGCTTAGTCCGCTGTTGTCATAGATACCCAGAGAGAGACTACCTGGCCGGGTTGCTCCTCTCAGAGAGGCGACTACCTGGCCGGGCTGCTCCCCCTAGAGAGAGACTACCTGGCCGGGCTGCTCCACCTACAGTAGAGAGAGACTAACTGGCCGGGCTCCTGTGGCGACTCACCAACAAAAATTTAGGAGAGACAAAACTTAGGAGAGACTACCTGGTTGGGCTGCTCCCACCCAGAGAGATATTTGTCGGATTATTTTTGGTGAGGCATCTGACTGGGGGTGCGACACATTATACGAAGCATGACCTAGGACAGTAGACGACGCATTAAACGAAGCATGACCTAGCGACTACCTGGCCGGGCTGCTCCACCTAGAGAGAGACTACCTGGTCGGGCTGCTGCGGCATCGCAGCTGTGCGGGTCCCTGTCGTGATTTTCACACACAAATCTTTAGGCGATCTTCTGCTGTCCAACGTGAGTTGGTGGAATTGGGATCGATCGGAAATACTTCGATCCGAGAGCTACAACCACCCCAGTCAGACGACTCACCAAAAATAAATTCTGCTATACGACTTGAGTTGGCGGTGAACCTTTTTTCTTCGGGGGGGGTCTAAATTTGTGTGTGTGAAAAATTTAAAGAAATCGAATTGTCAATTAATTGTCCACGACATCTTTCACCGAGAGAAGAAATTGTAAAAACTAGGAAGGACAAATAAAAGAAAAACATGAACAATTCCATTTTATTTTTCGATTTACATTTTACGAAGCATGACCTAGCTATACGACGAATTATAAGTACGAAGCACCACAGTACCAGTTACTCCCAATAATTTTAGGTCACTTCACTTGATCCTAAATATAAAAAAGTGGAGGAACTGATAGGAAGGGATGGAGAGGTGCTTAGTTGGCCGTTGTCAAAGATACCCAGAGAAAGACTACCTGGTCGGGCTGCTCCGCCCAGAGAGGCGACTACCTGGCCGGGCTGCTCCACCTACAGTAGAGAGAGATTAACTGGCCGGGCTCCTTTAGCGACTCACCCACAAAAATTTAGGAGAGACAAAATTTAGGAGAGAAGAAATTGAAATACTAGGAAGGACCAATAAAAGAAAAATATGAAAAATTCCATTTTATTTCCGATTTACATTATACGAAGCATGACCTAGCTATATGACGAATTATAAGTACGAAGCACCACAGTACCAGTTACTCCCATTACTTTTCGTTCACTTCACTTGATCCTAAAGTTAAGAAAGTGGAGGATCTGATGGGAGGGGATTGAGAGGCGCTTAGTCCGCTGTTGTCATAGATACCCAGAGAGAGACTACCTGGCCGGGTTGCTCCACTCAGAGAGGCGACTACCTGGCCGGGCTGCTCCCCCTAGAGAGAGACTACCTGGCCGGGCTGCTCCACCTACAGTAGAGAGAGACTAACTGGCCGGGCTCCTGTGGCGACTCACCAACAAAAATTTAGGAGAGACAAAACTTAGGAGAGACTACCTGGTTGGGCTGCTCCCACCCAGAGAGATATTTGTCGGATTATTTTTGGTGAGGCATCTGACTGGGGGTGCGACACATTATACGAAGCATGACCTAGGACAGTAGACGACGCATTAAACGAAGCATGACATAGCGACTACCTGGCCGGGCTGCTCCACCTAGAGAGAGACTACCTGGTCGGGCTGCTGCGGCATCGCAGCTGTGCGGGTCCCTGTCGTGATTTTCACACACAAATCTTTAGGCGATCTTCTGCTGTCCAACGTGAGTTGGTGGAATTGGGATCGATCGGAAATACTTCGATCCGAGAGCTACAACCACCCCAGTCAGACGACTCACCAAAAATAAATTCTGCTATACGACTTGAATTGGCGGTGAACCTTTTTTTTCTCGGGAGGGTCTAAATTTGTGTGTGTGAAAAATTTAAAGAAATCGAATTGTCAATTAATTGTCCACGACATCTTTCACCGAGAGAAGAAATTGTAAAAACTAGGAAGGACAAATAAAAGAAAAACATGAACAATTCCATTTTATTTTCCGATTTACATTTTACGAAGCATGACCTAGCTATACGACGAATTATAAGTACGAAGCACCACAGTACCATTTACTCCCAATAATTTTAGGTCACTTCACTTGATCCTAAATATAAAAAAGTGGAGGAACTGATAGGAAGGGATGGAGAGGTGCTTAGTTGGCCGTTGTCAAAGATACCCAGAGAGAGACTACCTGGTAGGGCTGCTCCGCCCAGAGAGGCGACTACCTGGCCGGGCTGCTCCACCTACAGTAGAGAGAGACTAACTGGCCTGGCTCCTTCAGCGACTCACCCACAAAAATTTAGGAGAGACAAAATTTAGGAGAGACTACCTGGTCGGGCTGCTCCCACCCAGAGAGATTTTTGTGGGATTATTTTTGGTGAGGTGTCTGACTGGGGGTGCGACACATTATATGAAGCATGTCCTAGGACAGTAGACGACGCATGATTAAACGAAGCATGACATAGCTATACGACACATTATACGAAACGTGACAACGAGAGGGAGAGTGTGTACCTCGTCGGAGCACAGCCGTATTCTGTGTGCTTGCTGCACCGTGTTGCCTGTGTTGGTGCACCTGTGCCAACACAGGCACACACGAGACCGTATTCGGCCCCTCGATTGGGTTATGAAACGATCTTTCACCCACAAAAATTTAGGAGAGAAGAAATTGTAAATACTAGGAAGGACAAATAAAAGAAAAATATGAAAATTCCATTTTATTTTCCGATTTACATTATACGAAGCATGACCTAGCTATATGACGAATTATAAGTACGAAGCACCACAGTACCAGTTACTCCCATTACTTTTCGTTCACTTCACTTGATCCTAAAGTTCAGAAAGTGGAGGATCTGATGGGAGGGGATTGAGAGGCGCTTAGTCCGCTGTTGTCATAGATACCCAGAGAGAGACTACCTGGCCGGGTTGCTCCACTCAGAGAGGCGACTACCTGGCCGGGCTGCTCCACCTAGAGAGAGACTACCTGGCCGGGCTGCTCCACCTACAGTAGAGAGAAACTAACTGGCCGGGCTCCTGTGGCGACTCACCAACAAAAATTTAGGAGAGACAAAATTTAGGAGAGACTACCTGGTTGGGCTGCTCCAACCCAGAGAGATTTTTGTCGGATTATTTTTGGTGAGGCATCTGACTGGGGGTGCGACACATTATACGAAGTATGACCTAGGACAGTAGACGACGCATTAAACGAAGCATGACCTAGCGACTACCTGGCCGGGCTGCTCCACCTAGAGAAAGACTACCTGGTCGGGCTGCTGTGGCGTCGCAGCTGTGCGGGTCCCTGTCGTGATATTCACACACAAATCTTTAGGCGATCTTCTGCTGTCCAACGTGAGTTGGTGGAATTGGGATCGATCGGAAATACTTCGATCCGAGAGCTACAACCACCCCAGTCAGACGACTCACCAAAAATAAATTCTGCTATACGACTTGAATTGGCGGTGAACCTTTTTTTTCTCGGGAGGGTCTAAATTTGTGTGTGTGAAAAATTTAAAGAAATCGAATTGTCAATTAATTGTCCACGACATCTTTCACCGAGAGAAGAAATTGTAAAAACTAGGAAGGACAAATAAAAGAAAAACATGAACAATTCCATTTTATTTTCCGATTTACATTTTACGAAGCATGACCTAGCTATACGACGAATTATAAGTACGAAGCACCACAGTACCATTTACTCCCAATAATTTTAGGTCACTTCACTTGATCCTAAATATAAAAAAGTGGAGGAACTGATAGGAAGGGATGGAGAGGTGCTTAGTTGGCCGTTGTCAAAGATACCCAGAGAGAGACTACCTGGTAGGGCTGCTCCGCCCAGAGAGGCGACTACCTGGCCGGGCTGCTCCACCTACAGTAGAGAGAGACTAACTGGCCTGGCTCCTTCAGCGACTCACCCACAAAAATTTAGGAGAGACAAAATTTAGGAGAGACTACCTGGTCGGGCTGCTCCCACCCAGAGAGATTTTTGTGGGATTATTTTTGGTGAGGTGTCTGACTGGGGGTGCGACACATTATATGAAGCATGTCCTAGGACAGTAGACGACGCATGATTAACACCTTACGAGCGGCCTATGCGGTTTATTTATGTGTACCGCACAGCGGGGTGTTTTTAGCCAAAATAGGGCTGTTTACGTGATCATTTTCATGCCTAAATAAGACCCAGAACGTAAAACAAGTACCTATCCCTGAAAGGGCATAAACAGAGCTTTCGAATGACACCATAACGATCCTTGTATGATGGATAGTTTTCTTGCAATAACCGTGCAACGCGAGTGCCAAAAGCAGGAAATTCGGTAATTTCAGTACATAATTGAGTATGTAGCGAGTGAGAGAGGGAGGAGGGAGCTGAGATTTGTGTCAGTAGGTTCGCCGCGGTGGTCTGGAGCAGTCATACGCTCGCTAGTCTCCTGCCACCACTTGTCTCTCTCTCTCAGCCACATTACGTGCTGAAATTGCCACTCGAGTTATGTCGAGCGCCGCCACATAGTCCAGCTTTATTTAACTCGACTTATGTTGCTCGCCGCTAAATAAGGGTTAAACGAAGCATGACCTAGCTATACGACACATTATACGAAACGTGACAACGAGAGGGAGAGTGTGTACCTCGTCGGAGCACAGCCGTATTCTGTGTGCTTGCTGCACCGTGTTGCCTGTGTTGGTGCACCTGTGCCAACACAGGCACACACGAGACCGTATTCGGCCCCTCGATTGGGTTATGAAACGATCTTTCACCCACAAAAATTTAGGAGAGAAGAAATTGTAAATACTAGGAAGGACAAATAAAAGAAAAATATGAAAATTCCATTTTATTTTCCGATTTACATTATACGAAGCATGACCTAGCTATATGACGAATTATAAGTACGAAGCACCACAGTACCAGTTACTCCCATTACTTTTCGTTCACTTCACTTGATCCTAAAGTTCAGAAAGTGGAAGATCTGATGGGAGGGGATTGAGAGGCGCTTAGTCCGCTGTTGTCATAGATACCCAGAGAGAGACTACCTGGCCGGGTTGCTCCACTCAGAGAGGCGACTACCTGGCCGGGCTGCTCAACCTAGAGAGAGACTACCTGGCCGGGCTGCTCCACCTACAGTAGAGAGAAACTAACTGGCCGGGCTCCTGTGGCGACTCACCAACAAAAATTTAGGAGAGACAAAATTTAGGAGAGACTACCTGGTTGGGCTGCTCCAACCCAGAGAGATTTTTGTCGGATTATTTTTGGTGAGGCATCTGACTGGGGGTGCGACACATTATACGAAGTATGACCTAGGACAGTAGACGACGCATTAAACGAAGCATGACCTAGCGACTACCTGGCCGGGCTGCTCCACCTAGAGAAAGACTACCTGGTCGGGCTGCTGTGGCGTCGCAGCTGTGCGGGTCCCTGTCGTGATATTCACACACAAATCTTTAGGCGATCTTCTGCTGTCCAACGTGAGTTGGTGGAATTGGGATCGATCGGAAATACATCGATCCGAGAGCTACGACCACCCCCGTCAGACGACTCACCAAAAATAAATTCTGCTATACGACATAAGTTGGCGGTGAACCTTTTTTCTTCGGGAGGGTCTAAATTTGTGTGTGTGAAAAATTTAATGAAATCGAATTGTCAATTAATTGTCCACGACATCTTTCACCGAGAGAAGAAATTGTAAAAACTAGGAAGGACAAATAAAAGAAAAACATGAACAATTCCATTTTATTTTCCGATTTACATTTTACGAAGCATGACCTAGCTCTACGACGAATTATAAGTACGAAACACCACAGTACCAGTTACTCCCATTAATTTTAGGTCACTTCACTTGATCCTAAATTTAAGAAAGTGGAGGATCTGATGGGAGGGGATTGAGAGGTGCTTAGTCCGCTGTTGTCATAGATACCCAGAGAGAGACTACCTGGCCGGGTTGCTCCACTCAGAGAGGCGACTACCTGGCCGGGCTGCTCCGCCTAGAGAGAGACTACCTGGCCGGGCTGCTGCAGCGTCGCCGCTGTGCGGGTCCCTGTCGTGATTTTCACACACAAATCTTTAGGCGATCTTCTGCTGTCCAACGTGGGTTGGTGGAATTGGGATCGATCGGAAATACTTCGATCCGAGAGCTACGACCACCCCAGTCAGACGACTCACCAAAAATAAATTCTGCTATACGACTTGAGTTGGCGGTGAACCTTTTTTCTTCAGGAGGGTCTAAATTTGTGGTGTGAAAAATTTAAAGAAATCGAATAGTCAATTATTTGTCCACGACATCTTTCACCGAGAGAAGAAATTGTAAACACTAGGAAGGACAAATAAAAGAAGAACATGAACAATTCCATTTTATTTTCCGATTTACATTATACGAAGCATGACCTAGCTCTACGACGAATTATAAGTACGAAGCACCACAGTACCAGTTACTCCCATTAATTTTAGGTCACTTCACTTGATCCTAAAGTTAAGAAATTGGAGGATCTGATGGGAAGGGATGGAGAGGTGCTTAGTCGGCCGTTGTCAAAGATACCCAGAGAGAGACTACCTGGTCGGGCTGCTCCGCCAAGAGAGGCGACTACCTGGCCGGGCTGCTCCACCTACAGTAGAGAGAGACTAACTGGCCGGGCTCCTCTGGCAACTCACCCACAAAAATTTAGGAGAGGCAAAATTTAGGAGAGACTACCTGGTCGGGCTGCTCCCACCCAGAGAAATTTTTGTGGGATTATTTTTGGTGAGGCATCTGACTGGGGGTGCAACACATTATACGAAGCATGACCTAGGACAGTAGACGACGCATGATTAAACGAAACATGGCCTAGCTATACGACACATTATACGAAACGTGACAGCGAGAGGGAGAGTGTGTACCTCGTCGGAGCACAGCCGTATTTTGTGTGCTTGCTGCACCATGTTGCCTGTGTTGGTGCACCTATGCCAACACAGGCATACACGAGACCGTATTCGGTCCCTCAATTGGGTTATGAAACCATCTTTCACCCACAAAAATTTAGGAGAGAAGAAATTGTAAAAACTAGGAAGGACAAATAAAAGAAAAATATGAAAAATTCCATTTTATTTTCCGATTTACATTATACGAAGCATGACCTAGCTATACGACGAATTATAAGTACGAAGCACCACAGTACCAGTTACTCCCATTACTTTTAGGTCACTTAACTTGATCCTAAAGTTAAGAAAGTGGAGGATCTGATGGGAGGGGATTGAGAGGTGCTTAGTCCGCTGTTGTCATAGATACCTAGAGAGAGACTACCTGGCCGGGCTGCTGCGGCGTCGCCGCTGTGCGGGTCCCTGTCGTGATTTTCACACACAAATCTTTAGGCGATCTTCTGCTGTCCAACGTGAGTTGGTGGAATTGGGATCGATCGGAAATACTTCGATCCGAGAGCTACGACCACCCCAGTCAGACCACTCACCAAAAATAAATTCTGCTATACGACTTGAGTTGGCGGTGAACCTTTTTTCTTCAGGAGGGTCTAAATTTGTGTGTGTGAAAAATTTAAAGAAATCGAATTGTCAATTAATTGTCCACGACATCTTTCACCGAGAGAAGAAATTATAAAAACTAGGAAGGACAAATAAAAGAAAAACATGAACAATTCCATTTTATTTTCCGATTTACATTATACGAAGCATGACCTAGCTATACGACGAATTATAAGTACGAAGCACCACATTACCAATTCTATCTATCTATCTATTGCCTGATGCCGTGATCCCCGAAGGGGTGGCCACGAACGAACCGCCCCCATACACCTCTGTCCCCAGTCAGTCGACGCCCCTCCCCCCAACCAGAACCGCCTTCGTTCATGTAGTTCCTCACTCCATCCTTCCACCTCGTATTCGGTCTACCTCTCCCCCTCTGTCCCTCCACCTCGCTCTCGTACACCCTCTTAGTCATTCTCTCACTTTCCATACGTTCCATATGGCCGAACCATCTCAAGTTGTTCCTTTTCACACTTTCCAGCACATCTACCTCCACACCACACCTCCTTCTTACTTCCTCATTAGTCTGTCTATCCCTCCACGTAACTCCGCACGCACTCCTTAAAACCAGTTACTCCCATTAATTTTAGGTCATTTCACTTGATCCTAAATTTAAGAAAGTGGAGGATCTGATGGAAAGGGATGGAGAAGTGCTTAGTCGGCCATTGTTAAAGATACCCAGAGAGAGACTACCTGGCCGGGCTGCTCCACCCAGAGAGGCGACTACCTGGCCGGGCTGCTCCACCTACAGTAGAGAGAGACTACATGGCCGGGTTCCTGCGGCGACAAACCCACAAAAATTTAGGAGAGACAAAATTTTAGGAAAGACAATTTTTAGGAGAGACTACCTGGCCGGGCTGCTCCCACCCAGAGAGATTTTTGTGGGATTATTTTTGGTGAGGTGTCTGACTGGGGGTGCGACACATTATACGAAGCATGACCTAGGACAGTATACGACGCATTAAACGAAGCATGACCTAGCGACTACCTGGCCGGGCTGCTCCACCGAGAGAGAGACTACCTGGTCGGGCTGCTGCGGCGTCGCCGCTGTGCGGGTCCCTGTCGTGATTTTCACACACAAATCTTTAGGCGATCTGCTGCTGTCCAAAGTGAGTTGGTGGAATTGGGATCGATCGGAAATACTTCGATCCGAGAGCTACGACCACCCCAGTCAGACGACTCACCAAAAATAAATTTTGCTATACGACTTGAGTTGGCGGTGAACCTTTTTTCTTCGGGAGGGTCTAAATTTGTGTGTGTGAAAAATGTAAAGAAATCGAATTGTCAATTATTTTTCCACGACATCTTTCACCGAGAGAAGAATTTGTAAAAACTAGGAAGGACAAATAAAAGAAACACATGAAAAATTCCATTTTATTTTCCGATTTACATTATACGAAGCATGACCTAGCTATACGACGAATTATAAGTACGAAGCCCCACAGTACCAGTTACTCCCATTAATTTTAGGTCACTTCACTTGATCCTAAAGTTAAGAAAGTGGAGGATCTGATGGGAAGGGATGGAGAGGTGCTTAGTCGGCCGTTGTCAAAGATACCTAGAGAGAGACTACCTGGCCGGACTGCTCCGCCCAGAGAGGCGACTACCTGGCCGGGTTTGCTCCACCTACAGTAGAGAGAGACTAACTGGCCGGGCTCCTGCGGCGACTCACCCACCAAAATTTAGGTGAGACAAAATTTAGGAGAGACAATTTTGAGGAGAGTCTACCTGGCAGGGCTGCTCCCACCCAGAGAGATTTTTGTGGGATTATTTATGGTGAGGCGTCTGACTGGGGTTGCGACACATTATACGAAGCATGACCTAGGACAGTAGACGACGCATGATTAAACAAAGCATGACCTAGCTATACGACGCATTATACGAAACGTGACAGCGAGAGGGAGAGTGTGTACCTCGTCGGAGCACAGCCACCGCCGCCGTATGCTGTGTGCTTGCTGCACCGTATTGCCTGTGTTGGTGCACCTGTGCCAACACAGGCACACACGAGACCGTATTCGGCCCCTCGATTGGGTTATGAAACGATCTTTCACCCACAAAAATTTAGGAGAGAAGAAATTGTAAAAAACTAGGAAGGACAAATTAAAGAAAAACATGAAAAATTTAATTTTATTTTCCGATTTACATTATACGAAGCATGACCTAGCTATACGACGAATTATAAGTACGAAGCACCACAGTACCAGTTACTCCCATTAATTTTAGGTCACTTCACTTGATCCTAAAGTTAAGAAAGTGGAGGATCTGATGGGAGGGGATTGAGAGGTGCTTAGTCCGCTGTTGTCAAAGATACCCAGAGAGGCGACTACCTGGCCGGGCTGCTGCGGCGTCGCCGCTGTGCGGGTCCCTGTCGTGATTTTCACACACAAATCTTTAGGCGATCTTCTGCTGTCCAACGTGAGTTGGTGGAATTGGGATCGATCGGAAATACTTCGATCCGAGAGCTACGACCACCCCAGTCAGACGACTCACCAAAAATAAATTCTGCTATGCGACTTGAGTTGACGGTGAACATTTTTTCTTCGGGAGGGTCTAAATTTGTGTGTGTGAAAAATTTAAAGAAATCGAGTTGTCAATTATTTTGCCACGACATCTTTCACCAACAAAAAATTAGGAGAGAAACATTTTAGGAGAGACAAGCACGGGCTTCACCCTCCGGCGCGGGCTTGGCTTCCGGCGGCGGGCGCCTTCGGCGCTGCTCAAAATATATAGAGACGGAAATAAAATGGTGATATCATCATTATTGTTTTATTCATTAACTTAATCTGACAGTTTTGCTTTTTTCCTTGGGGAAGCTCCCAGCATTATTGCAATTTCTTGCAGCATGTTTTCGTCTCTCTTCTCTTGCTCCCTTCGATTGGCTTAGTCGCTCTTCTCTTGCTCACTTCAATTGGCTTCACAACTCTCTTCGAATTTGATTCGTAACTTCTCACACTCCTCTAGGTGCACGTCCAGTTTTTCCATCGCCATATCAAAGTCTTCAACCGATATCTTGAGTACTGCCGTCATCTCTTCGGGAGCGAATAGAGCCTGAACTTCAGAGTCACACTGTCCCAAATCTGTATACTTCCGCTGGAGCTCACGGTCGGCCTCAGTGTCTTCTTCTCGAATGATGATTTTGGTGTCTACTAGTAGAGTCATTTTCAGAGCTTCCGTGACCGTGTTTAGGATACCAAAGTTTCTCAGTGAATTTAACAAGGGCAACTGATGCTAAACAAAATAAGCCCCCATACACCTCACCAAAATGACGGGAAAGTTGTTATTTTAGACGTTTTTCAAAATGGCCGCCGCCGTCATCTTAAATTTTTTATATAGTTCTATTTCTTGAAGTGAATGGCCAAAAATGATAATTTTGGTGTCTATTCCCACTAATTTTGGTGTCAGAAAACCAATGGGATGGCATAATTAAAAAATAATTAATAACTAATTACCAAATAATTAAGAAAATAAGAAAAAAATTAAGAAAATCAATGGGATGGCATAATTCACGATTTAGAGTCCCATTAACCTCAACATCTAAGACAAATATGATGTTGTTAAATCCACTGAGAAACTTTGGTATCCTAAACACGGTCACGGATCCTCTGAAACTTACTCAAATAATATAATATATAATTTAAAATGTAAACCAAGAATGTTGACTGAACAATTCCTTCTTTTTCAGGTTTGTTGCATCGAATTTGGCGTGAAGAATCATAAGCATGGAACGTAGAGGAGTTAGTGATGTGCCTGACCCAGGACCTGGATTAAAATGCATATTATGTCAACATCCCTGTATAGCTGATGATAGTACGGACAAGACATCTGATACAAAGTGGGAGAATCTAAGGAGCAAGTGTTTTCGGTGGAAGGAACTTGATAAATTTCAGCATGCCTATGCAGCATTGGAGTGGGACAAGGGGCCTAAAGGCCTGTACATGCATAGTAAATGTTACACCCAGATCAGTAGTAATCGCTATATTCAGCAAGCACAGAATCGTAAACGGAAATCTGAACAGGAAGAAGTTCAAGCATCAACTTCAAGTCAACAACTCCCAGGAAATGTGCCTAAAAAGCTTCGTTCTAGTACTGGAGTGGTTCATGATAAGAATCTCTGTGTGTGGTGTAAGAAAGGATCACAAAAAACCAGTAATCCTGGCAAGTCCAAACTTTTGCTGCTGTCAACAGTAGACGCATGGAACCGGTTCAAGTTGCATACAGTGTCTGTCAGATGAGCCTATAAGAGAAAGATTGAATACCCTACTTGCATCTATCCCAGACAGTCGAACGGCGTTTGGATTGGAAATTCGTTATCATCGTGAATGTTGGCGCAATTATGTCAGCAACCCTCTGAAGGAGTCTTTTCCTGATGAAAAAACAGAGCATCTGCAACATGTTAATCTTCGAGAGGCCCAAAATATCTTCTTTCATCATGTCCGCCAAGTTATCTTTGAAGATCATGAAATCCGTACACTGCAAGGTCTTGTAAAGGATTACAAAGGCATTACTTCAAATTATGGTTACTATTCCACAGCAAAGTCCAGTTTCGTGAAGGAAATTCTGATCAAGGAATTTGGAGATGACATAGCATTTCATGAACGAGGTCAGAAGAATGTGAGTGAACTGGCATATGATTCAAGAGCTGCAGGTTCATATCTTGAGGCTGCAATATCCTCTCTAGGTGTAAGTGACGATCAGCTGGTGAAGAATGTAGCTGGGCGACTCAGAGATCAGATCATCAAAACAAAAACTGTTCCTTGGCCTCCATACATACATGAGCTAGAAGAATATGAAGACCTGAATGATCTCCTATTGAAGCTCATCACTTGGTTAAAGCACCCCACAAAGTCTGAAGTCAATGACAAGCCCCAAGTCAGATCAATTGCATCTATTTTGACCAGCTACATCACTGGAAGACGTACTGCATTTGAGACAAACCTCGGTGTACTGCTACATGGTATGACAAAGAGCAGAGAAATGGTAGACATAATACATAAGGATGGCCTGGGAATCAGTTACAATGATGTGCTTTTGATTAGAGATTTCTGGGCAGTTACTGACCTGAAACATTCAACTGAGTGTCCTTTTGAACTTTCTGAAGGAACACCGGCAATATGTATAGTCGACAACGATGACTTCAAAAGTGACACTTTGACTGGAAGTGGCCAATCACATCGTACAAATGTCATGTTTGTTCAGCCAGACCTACCTAAGCTAAATCTACCTACCCTAGATGATGATAGACCAGTTGCAAATAGCACCTTGCCTTCGTACCTCTCTGATAGCCTCAAAGAACTTGGGAGCCAGATGCAAAGAATTGAACCATACAAAACAGTCAAGCGTGGTGAACCACCCATCAGACCAAGGATAACGGATGAACAACATCTGGACACAGTTCCTCAAAGAATGAGAGGTGTCATCCATGCAATGGCCCGAGCTAAGGCAGACGGAACAAGACCAAAGCCAGAAGACCAGACTGTACCAGCCTTTTCTGGCTTCCAGGCCACGCTATCACCAGAAACCCAGAAAAGTCAAGCGATTTATCATATGACTTATCCTGATCCACCAAGCAAGACCATTCTGTATGATGCCCTGCGCAAGTTTGCAAAGGCAATTGATGACAAGAAGATGCCATTTGCCATTATCGTCGGTGATCATCCTTTCTACGCATTATTGCTAGAATTGATCCCTATAATCTGGAATTCAAGCCTCTCCAGCTCTTTTTGCTGATATGAAGTCTGCAAAGACCGATGGAGAAAGAAAAGTGGAGGAATTTGTAAATGAAAAAGTCTATTCCAAAACAAAGTCCCTCAATGCTCGAATACCACGTAGTAAAAGAGGCAATTTTGCAACTCAAGAAATCGAGAAGACAGCAAGTGAAAACCTGAAACAGACAACTGAAGAAATGGAGAGTAAGTCATTTACCTCGGTCATCAAACTTGTTGAGGCAAGTGACGGCTTAAAGATGGAAGACTTAATGCAGCATCGAGTAACAGATGAGTGCCTTTCAATTTTCAATGCAAATGGTACTATGCGCAAAACGCAGAAGAGTAAGCTACAGGAAAAACTGACAATGACATCCATACCGTATCCTGATATTTACACATCAATAGTAGACATGGGACTAATCTGGCGTCTAACAACGCCTACTACGGAAGACAGAGAAAAAGAAGATGGAACCAAGTTAACGTGGGGAGACTATGGTGAGAAACTTGTGAACTTTGTCCTGAATAGACATTCGAATGCAGAATGTGTTATCTTGGTTAATGACTCGTACGAGCAAGACTTCTCCATCAAAGATAGTGAACGACAACACCGTCAAAAAAATCAGTCCATTTGCAATGTGTTTATGAAGTCAGAGGACAAATTTCCTTCTAATAGAGACTTTCATGCTCTTCTTGGTAAGCCAGAGAATAAAGTTCGCCTTCAAGCATTTATCAAGGCTGCTTTCAAAAGAAAGGCATCTACAACCACTATTCAGCTCATACACTGTGTTGTTGGCAAACCAGCAAGGAATCTCACCACAGATGAAGTTTTGCAGAATCTCACATACGCCCATGCAGAAGCAGACACAGCTCTGTTCACTCTTTATGGTAAGCTGCGGTCAGAAGGGTATACAGAAGCAGTTGTCATAGACACTGAAGATACTGATAACTACGTTCAGGCAGCCTATGTGGCTCGGCAAATGTCAGGACTCTTGTGCTTGAAACGCAAATCTTAGTTGATAAATGCTAGGTGTTTGTGTAGTGAGGCAATGGCGGAGTCTTTGATCCCACTTTATGTTCTTACCGGATGCGACCATAACTCCGGCTTTTATGGAATAGGCAAGAAAACTATTGTTGACCGTGTAGAAAAATCATCAGAAGCTCGCAACCTCCTTAAAAGTTGTGGCACAATCATCCCAGTCACACAGGAAATCATCAATGACTTACAGAAATTTGTTTTCCGGTACATCTATTGTGACACCAAACACAAGACCCTAGCAGAGGTGAGAGCAGCAAAGTGGTCAGTACTCAAGAAAAAGAAGATCATCAGACTGGTACCTGATTCTGACAGTCTACGACCACACTTAGAGCGCACCAATTACCTCACATATCTGCAGAAGAATTTCCAGCTTCAGAATCATCCATCACCAATTGGCCATGGATGGCTCCTTGTAAATGGCTTATGCCTCCCAGTACGCTATACCCAACCTGCACTTCCATCATTCCTGGATCTTCTAAAAACTCCAAGTCATCCACAAATGGAGAGTTACTTAATTATTTGGTAATTATTTATTAATTATTTTTTAATTGTGCCATGCCATTGATCTTCTGACACCAAAATTAGTGGGAATAGACACCAAAATTGTAATTTTTGGCCATTCACTTCAAGAAATAGAACTTTATCAATTTTTTAAGATGACGGTGGCGGCCATTTTGAAAAACGTCTAAAATAACAACTTTCCCGTCATTTTGGTGAGGTGTATGGGGGCTTATTTGTTTTAGTATCAGTTGCCCTTGTTAAATTCACTGAGAAACTTTGGTATCCTAAACACGGTCACGGAAGCTCTGAAAATGACTCTACTATACTAACCTCTTATACTCTTCCGCTAAATATAGATATACATATTTTCCATAAATTATCTAGAAATCCGTTGCTAAGGGATTCAATTTAACAGAATATATATACCTTAGTTAATGCTCGCAGTCTTGGTATTTTTGTATCATTTAAGAGGTGTTCAAGTAGCCCTAACCACGACTGTACTTATATAAATATTCATTAACATTATCGCATCATAACATATCGACTACAATAAAAGTAATATATATATAGCAAAATATAGAAATAACCTTCATACATAAGAATAAAAGAAAATGGAAGTCTACAGAAAGCTAATTGGCTAACACAAGGCAGTTCCCCCTCACACCCAACCCTAATTATAAGGCCTAAGTAGCCTATAGAGTCATACCTAGGCCCAACTCGCTAACACATATCGTATATATAGCCTACTAACTATCCTTTGGCTCTAGCCTCTACCTTATGCACCTAAACCATTAACTATTTCATAACATTTGATGCTTAATATATTTGTACTATCTGATAATGTTAATGTGTTAATTAATGACATCTAAAATAAAATAATGTAGTCCTCTATACACAGTAACATGAGTTAAGAAAATACTATAGTCTGTGTATTAATGTACATTTTCTTATATGCACCTATTACATTTTCTATGTTATAAACGGTAGAATAAATTAAAAGTACGTAGACCATTCGCACGTATCACCAATCATTTTGATAGTTTCTCGGTTATATATCGCCTCATTCTGATATATACGCTTAGATAATATTATGATTCATCTATGGCTCGCTTTCCAAAGCGATTTGTTAGGAAATGCGAAATGGTAGATATTTTACGGTGATGTATTGGGAAATCATGGCGGTATCTGAAAACTATACCTATGGCGGGTGGATTTCGAAGCTAAAAGGATTATATAACCTATTTTCAGCACCACCAGTATAATTAATCAAGTATATAATGCATTTCGTAATAGATAAAGGTATCAAACGTTTTCAATAGGGGCTGCAATTAATAGAATAGGTATTAGGAAGACTTGGCACCTCAAATCTGACCAGTGTTACCAGATCAGATGGAGGTCTATTGTAAGAATGTGTTACCAATAGCATCGACCTTTAATAATTAATATCTCCATTAATATGGAATGTTGAGGGTTCTGCTCTTCGTTAATCGATAGAACTTTTGGACGGAATTCTGTAGAGCTCTTCAAAACTCGAGTAGCTATTATGGTTGATTAGAAAATAGACTGTATTTTGGTGCTGCCGTTTCTAAGCTGCGCCCCCCTCCGAGTCGTCTTATAGAAGTTTTGGGAACAAATTGTTCTCGTAAAATAATGAAGCTCAACATGCCACTAACATACCAAAATATAGCGATTTTGGTGCCACGTATGTTATATTTGGCTTGACCACTTCCATTTTGTTCAGTTATTATAAAATGGATGCAATATTTGGAATAAGCATAACATTCTACTCCTATTGCAAATTTTTGGTAATGCTAGCCCTATTTCTGCCAGTTTTGCCCTTAAAATAACTTAAGTAAATCATATAACATAAAAACCAGTTGTTGTCTGTTGACGGACAGGCTCCTGGAAAATATCCTTTTTTCGGGACAGGCTAGTTTTGCCAAATCTGGGCCGGTCAGAAAAAATTTCACGTTAGGGAACCTTAATGACACACCTTAGGGAACGAATGACCAATATTCAGATTTTGTATAGGATAGTTTTTGGCCTGTCCGAAAATTGTGCCTATCATAGGTGAACGTTCAGGCCAATAGCAAAAAAAAAGTTTCCTAACAAGTGAGTGTAGCAATTTTTAAAATTTGGCAGGTCTTCTTTGGGACAGGTTGAATGAGAGCAAACTTCCAGCAAGAAGGGAAGACATATATATACGTTAGAGGAGAGACAGAGATGAAAGCGTTTGCCTAGGCAGGGGGTCAGCACGGAAACACAGTGTTTGAGTACTGTGACGATGTTCCTTCATCGTAAGCTTTATGTAGTTTATAAATAGTCTATATAGCCTATAAATTACTATGTTGCATTGGTCATAATATTATATTCACAGGAAGAATATATCTCGTCTCGCGGTAATTTCAATAGTGCGTGAAACAGCGATCAACCCTGCTTCATATTATCCGTATATTATCGTCTGTCCCAGTATATGATCGCCTGCTTCATATTCTTATTATTTCGTTCAATGACGTGGTCACTTTGTGTTTCCATTCTCAGTGGCTGTCGTCTGCAGATGTTTTAATTGTTTATTAGTTTATTGGGGGCTATTAATAATACATTAACACAATGCATATATATATGTTATGCATTGCATACATTTTGTATTTAGTTATTTAATCCTATGTGGTCCTCCTTACATTGTACATTACGTTACATTGGTTACATTGTGCATAAAAGAACCATCGAGCTGGTTCATGTGGAGCCACCTGTCGTTGTCAGTGTGTGCCAGATGGAAGTCAGTCTGCATTTAACATTCGAGGGAACAAGACCTCCCTCTCGCAATTCTCTCATATTGGCATTTGTTTATACTTATTTATTTATTGGCATTTACTTCTTTGTTTATTCATTTTGTAAATTAACGTAACTCAGACGGATTGTAAGGACGTGTGTGTGGCTTGTGTTTGTCCCTCCTATTGTACCTGCAGAGTTATATGTGTTTTCCTATATAGTTGTTCTTCCTTTCTGTGTTTCTTGAGCCGCAACCATGGCTTTGTTATGGTAGCCAGTATACTTCGGTATTGGTGGAGGGATACGAAAATATTCGTCGCTGGCATAACAGTGTTTATTTATTTCCTGCAGTGGCGTGTGTTGATTACCAACCGATAGTTATTTATTTCTTTTATTCAGTTGGGGTTCCAGACTATTGGGGCACCTGGTTCGAAGTAGAGGGTGGAGGACTTCATTAGTCTTTCTGTTACAGGGAGGATTACTTCGGCCCAGGCCAACCAATGGTCTGGACAGCTTAAGTGGGTGGTGGTTGATTGGAGTTTTATTTTGACCAGTGTTTGATTCATTAACCTCTGAAGTGCGCATGGGAGGTATGAGACACCTCTGCCTGTGCGCATGTATTTGAGCTGTTTCTATCACTAACATATTTATTTTCCCATAAATAGCATTAACCCGACAAGCGCGATATAGACCTAGGTGCTAGGGTAGTTATTTGTGCATTTCTAGCCCTGGATTCTGACAGAATTCGTTATATTTACAATATAAAGCATTATTTGTTTTCGGTATGCTTTTATTTTACATATATGATGTATATATGAACCTTCAAGAGTGCTAAAATAAGTGGGAAAAGCATTTGGGTGGTGAAAAACGAAGATATTGGCCACCCGGTCATAATCTCAGGCGAGAGAGAGCCACAGGCAGCCCTCCCCTCTCGCTGTCTGGGAGTCAACTGAGACGAGCGGGGCGGTGTGTGCCGGTGTCTGGGTGTTGCATAACGATCTTTTATGCAACCCACTTGTGCTACATTATCGCGGGAGAGAAAAATAACCGATAAATGATGATAATAAGAGGAAAAATAGGTGATAATTGAGGAGAGGGGGGAGGGGGGAATAAGGTGGGGAAGGAGGGGAGGGGGAGGGGTGAGAAACACATGGATGAGTACTAGAGGGGAATTATCTCACCTAGAGAAAAAATCCTTTGTTTTGATAGGCCCTTTTTTTTTTGGAAGGCTTTTTTTATGGTCATGCTTCCGTGAGGCCTATCGCGTTCCCTATAGGAAGCCTTCCGTGAGGCCTATCGCGCTTGCCGGGTTAATACTTCTCCATATGCACCTATTATAGGTTGATTATAAAGGTATTAACCTGTTACAACAATAAAACAAGTGGAAACAGCGTTTGGATGGTCAAAATCGGCGATACAGGCCGGGAGTTACATAATGTATGGCTGAGGCAACCTCCTTTCCTGCCACTTTTCCCCAAGTCTGGAGAGACACTGTCGATCGATACTCTCTCTCTCTCTCTTGCACTCGCTTGCTAACAGTGATGACAATGCCCTGCTTGCAACTCGCTAATGTTAGCATGAAAATATACCACAGAATAAGGGAATAACAGGGAAAATAGGTGATAACTGAAGGAGGGGAGGAAAGTGGGGAAGGAGGGGAGGTAGAGGAGTGATATTTTGCATGGCCCAGGGGCAAATAAAAAAAAAATAATAATAAAATAAATCGGTGTTTTAAATTGATTTTTTTTTCCCCTGACTCTTAAGAGTCTTCCCGCAGTCCGCCGGGGGAACTCTTAAGAGTCTTCCAGCAGTTCCCGGGTTAAGTATGCAATCATTATTGGCATGTATTTAACATAATTGCATTAACGTAAATTAAATCAGAGCTTTCTCTTCTTTGTGCAGCTTAGGAAGGATCCTCCTCAGTATTGCCATTCGGTACTGAGTTTTGTTGATAATTGTGGCTCAAGATATCTTTTCACCACAACTAGGGGTTCCAGTTTCTGCATTGTGTGTATAACGGAACCAGTTGGGCGATTGTCTGCACCTTAGGTCCCCAGAGAGCCTGTACGTTGCGAATGAGCTCTGTTCTGTTGCGATAGGCTGTGTTACGAGTTGAGGCTACGGAGGTGCTGAGTATTAACTTGTCTGTGTTAGTCCATGGACTATAAGCCTCTACTGTCAGTCGTAACAGTACATCAGGAGGAACACCGTCCGGAATGCACGCCTTGTTAGTATTAACTTAAGAAGTGCGCATGGGGGGTATGAGACACCACACTCCTGTGCTGACGTATTTGAGCTGTTCCCATCACTAACATCGTTATTTTACCATAAATAGCATAAATACTTATCCATATGCGCCTATTATAGGTTGATTATAAAGGTATTAACCTGTTACAACAATAAAACAAGTGGAAACAGTGTTTGGATGGTCAAAATCGGCGATACAGGCCGGCAGTTACATAATGTATGGCTGAGGCAACCTGCCTGCCCTCCACCCCTCCCCTTGTCTGGAAAGACACTGTTCTGCAATAGTCTCTCTCTCGCTCTTTCCCACGCTTGGTAACAGTGATGACAACGCCCTGCTACCAACTCGATAATGTTAGCACGAAAATTAACCACAGAATAAGGGAATAACAGGGAAAATAGGTGATAACTGAAGGAGGGGAGGAAAGTGGGGAAGGAGGGGAGGTGGAGGAGTGATATTTGGCATGGCCCAGGGGCAAAACAAATATAAAAAAATAAAAAACAATTTTTTTTTTTTTTTTTTTTTTGGGGGTGTTTTAAATGGATTTTTGTTTTCCCTTACTCTTAAGAGTCTTCCCGCAGTCCGCCGGGGGAACTCTTAAGAGTCTCCCGGCAGTTCCCAGGTTAAGCCCAGAGAGGGTAGAAAGTACATCTTTCGAGGAAATTAGAATATTAGGCATAAGTAGGATAGAGGGGGGTGGAAAGGGAGGAATAGCACCGGAATCATCCAAGGTGGAGTTTCTAGCAAAGGTTTGAGCGAAGAGTTCAGCTTTATCAGAGGAAGAAGTGATAATTGTGCCATCAGAGTGGAAAAGGGGAGGGAAAGACGAGAAAGAAAAATTGTTGGAGAGGTTTTTGGCTAGATGTCTGAAAGCTTGGGAAGAGCTAGAGTTGGATAGTTTAGTGCATATTTTATTGATGAAAGAGTGATTGGTATGTCGAAGAACAGATTTGGCTTGATTCCGGGCAGAAACATAGGAAGAATGAGATTCTTGTGTTTTAAGGTGTCGGTACCATGTGAATACTTGCTCCTTGTTGTGGACAGCAGTAGAACACGTGAGAGTAAACCAAGATTTGTTTGCATTAGACTGAGAAAAAGAAAATGGAATGTACGCTTCCGCACCCGCGAGGATTACCTCGGTAATACGTTCAGCACTCTCCGAGGGTCCTCAGCCACGGAGGCAGAAGTCATTCCATGGGAAATCAAAGAAGTACTGCCGAAGAGCCTCCCAGTCGGCAGCGCCAAAGGGCCACAAGCGCCGCCGGCTTGGAGGATCGGGTGGCCGTACTGAAGAGATAGGACATGTGACGGAGATAAGTTTATGGTCGGAAGAGCCCAAAGGAGAGAAAAGATTGACAGTATAAGAAGAAGGGTTAGAAGTCAGAAATGAATCAAGAATGTTGGGCTGATCTCCTAAGCAATCCGGGATATGGATGGGTTGCTGGACCAGCTGACCTAGGTAATTTATGACAGAAAAAACGTAAGCTTGTTCACCAGGTTGGTCAATAGTGTGAAAGGAGAGCCAGTGGCGGTGGTGAACGTTGTAATCTACTAAGATGGAGATTTCAGAGAAGGAAGAGATGGATAGAATGTGTTCCACTTTAGAGTTTAGATAGTCAAAGAATTTGGGAAAGTCCGTAAATTTAGGGGAAAGATAGACAGCACAGAAATATTTCTAATGAGAATGACAGGATAGTTTCAGCCGTAAAGTTGAGAATTCAGAGGAGTCGAAATCGGGAACACGAGAGCAAGCGAGTTTGTTGTGCACGTATGCACAACATCCACCTTAGGCTTTGAAACTAGGAGAGAGAAAGTAGCACGGGGCTTGCTCACTCAAGGATCGACGCAGCCCCATCTCTGAAGCTGCCGTGCTCCAGTGCTTCACTTTCTCACCTCATATACAGTATATATATATATTGTTATGTATTGCCTTAATTAAACTAATTGCTGGTGGCATCGAGTTAACTAATTATTAGTGGGTATATGTGACTATTTATTTGTACATAGGAAGGCCTTTAGGCAGTAAGATAACATCGGGGAACATATTTGTGCCCAGGATGTACTGTACTAGCCAGACATCTTTTGCCCCAGGCCATGAAAGCCGACAGATTTTGGAGCCAAGAGCGGCTCTCCTTCCCCCCTCGCCTGCTTGTCCATTTGTCTCTGGCAGACATATGATTTGTCTTAATAGAATTAGTGTTTTAGTGTTATCACTCTGCATTTATATATTAATATTATTTGAGTTAGTTTTCTTGATTGTAGTGGGAATAGTTGTATTTCAGTCCTGTACGATAACTTTAATGACCAAGGACTCGATAGGAATTAAGATTTGAAAAAAGGCAGTTCACCTCTAGCATCTACTTCGCCTAGACCTCATCATGGGTCACCCTGAGTTTTGTGTCCTGCCTTGTATAACTATCTCTCTATAGATAAGTATTATTATGTTGAATTGTGTGATTATGTTGTATTGTGTGAATGTAAGGATAGGTATATGAAGTGTAATTTATATGTAAATAATATCCATACTTTGAAATTATCTTTTCATCCATACCTACCTTATATTTTCATGTACTATCTTTCAAATAACTTAAAGGTTTAAATAGTTTGAATAATCTGTGGTTCTAAAAGAAAGTAAACGGTAATTAATTATTTGTACAGTAAACTAAAGTGGATACTTGAATACTTTACATATATATCTTAAAAGATTTATGAAAGCATAAGTTATTCTACTAACATTTAATAACAACTAATAATATCAATTATATGATTCTGATTGACTTGTTGTATAATAATAGGGTTTCGCTGGAGGATAATATGAACCTTGCAGTCTAGTTTTGGGTGGTTAACTTCCATTCTCATAGTACTACGGTGATATCAGTTGCGTTGCCTTTTCATGGGAGCTAATCATTTATTCATAGTGTTGTGGGTTTGTCCGTAACATTATATGGGGGCATGTCCAGGATTACCTTTTTGCTTTCATACAACAGTTAATTGTTTTAACAGTGGTCAACTATGAATACTTATGATTTTGTGTTTCCTGTTTTTGTGTGAAATATTTTCTTTGTTTGTGTGCACTCTTGAACATCTCCTCTTCTAATACTGTTTGCTCTGTTTAGATTTCAGTATGGATTTTAATATCGATGTGTTTGTTGAGAAACCTTCTTTGAGTACCTTGGCTGTTTCCCATATAAAGAAAACTGGTTGGATTGCATTAGCCATCAACTATGGAGTTGCTCATCAATCCAGTATGACTAAAGCTGAGGTAAAGAAATGCGTGATCGATAAATTGGTAAATGAGGAGTTGCTACCACTTGAAGCCTATAGTTTGTGCGCTGGTGATGGAGGTAGTGCATCAATGCTTATAATTAAAAAGATGGAATTAGAGGAGGAAGCAAGACAGAGGGAGTATGAAAGAGAGAATGCAGAAAAACAGAGAACATGAAGAAAAACAGAACCTGAAGCAAAACGGAGAGAGCATGAAAGCCCAAGAGAATGCTCAAAAAAAGAAAGAGAGATTACATGAACTTGAAGTTTTGAGACTGAAGAGTGAAGAAAGTGTGAAAGACAGATAATTAAATGCAAAAAAGTCGTTCTCGGAGCTAGGAAATCAGATCGAATTCATGCCAAAATTTGATGAAACTGATGTTGAGAATTTCTTCAATCTCTTTGAGCGTGTATTAAAGCAGCTTAAATGGCCAAAAGACCAGTGGAGTTTCTTTTCCCAAACCGCCTTCATAGGTAAAGCAAGATTGATTTACTCTAATCTCCCTACTGATATCATAACCTATGATAATCTAAAAAAGACTATCTTGGAGGCTTACGACCAGGTTCCTGAAACTCATAGACAGAATTTCCGTAATCTAAAGAAGGAAGAGAAACAATCCTATCTGGAGTTTGTCAAAGAAAAGGAAAGGCTCTTTAATGCTTGGTTGAGGGCCAGTAAAGTAACTACTTTTGAACAACTCTGTCAGCTGGTTGTGTTAGAAGAAATTCTCCGCAAAGTTCCTTATTCCTTGAAATTGTATCTACAAGAGAGAGAAGTTACTAATGTAAATAAGGCAGCCACTTTGGCTGAACATTACAGGTTGACTCATGGTGACTCATTTTTCAGGCAGAAGCAGAAAGGGACTGACTCGTCTAGGAGTATTAGTGTCTCTAGCGGCAGTTTCCGAGGCGGTGGTGGAACTCGTGTAACAGGGGATGGGAATGGTTCTGGTGGCTACCAGCCATCTACTAGGGTTACTTCTTTGGAGCACTGTATCTGGTAAGACTGAACCAGGTAAACCCCCAAACTCATCCAAACCTACTTTGATTTGTGCTTATTGTAAACAAACCGGTCATCACATTAGGGACTGTCCTAAGCTTAAAGGCAGGGAAAGACGCCCAGAACAAGTTCTGGCTACTTCTAGTATTCCTTCTAACTTGCCTACCAGTGAACCAGCTACTTCTAGTTCTAACCAAACTTCTAAACTGACTGTTTTGAGTGCCTGTCCTAATAACTCCACAGAGCCTCAAGACAGTGTTCTAGCTGGTAGTGACCTTCCTAGCTGTTCTGTTGATCAGTGTCAACCCTTTCGTTATATAGGAACAGTTTCTTTTTCTGACACTTCCACTAAATATCCCATTCAAGTACTTAGGGACACAGGAGCCTCTCATAGCCTCATGTTAACAGGTGTGGTGCCTGATTTGGAGGACTGTTATTTGGCCCAGAGTGTTCAGATCAATGGAGTTAGTGGGTGTATTACTGTTCCTCTGGCTAAGGTTTATTTGAATACTGAGTTAGCTAGTGGTTACTTCACTGTAGGAGTTCAAGAGTCACTACCTGTGAAAGGAGTGAACTTTCTGTTAGGGAATGATATTGCAGGTGGAAAAGTTGTACCTGACCCCATTGTAGATTTGTCTCCCTCATCATGAAATAACACAGAACAGCTGGAAAAAGACTATCCTTTTGTGTTCCCTTCCTGAGTAATGACTAGGAGCATGTCAGCTCAATAGAATGACAGTGAAGATAGCACTAATTATGTGGATGTTGATCTCTCCCACCTATTGCTGATAATGACCCTTCTCACGTGTTAGCTTCTCCAGAGGATCTAAGTAATGTACCAATTGATTCTGACACTCTTAAAGAAACCCAAATAAAAGACTCCGAGTTAGTACCATTCTTTAACAAGGCTGTCGAGGATTCTGAGATGGTGAACTTTCCCAAATGCTTTTATGTGAGGAACGGTACCCTAATGAGAAAATACAGACCTCCTAAGGTACCAGCTAATGAAACTTGGCAAGAATACCACCAAGTGGTTATACCTACAATGTTCAGATCTCTTATCATATCAGTTGGTCATGACCTCAGTGGTGGACATTTAGGTGTTAACAAAAATTTATACTAAAATCTCCAAGGACATCTTCTGGCCTAAAATGAAGCAATCTGTTGCCTACCACTGTAAAACATGTCATGGGTGCCAAATGGCTGGAAAACCAAATCGGCCAATAAAACCTGCACCATTAAATCCTATTCCAGTAACAGAGGAACCTTTCAGTAAAGTAATCATTGATTATGTTAGTCCCTTGCCTAAAATAAGCAGTGGAAATTAGTATTTGCTGACGGTTATGTGTTCTACCACTAGGTATCCAGAGGTTTTTCCATTGAGGCGAATAACTTCTCAGAATATCGGGAAAGCCCTTAGTAAATTCTTCACTCAGTATGGAATTCCTCATATTGTCCAATCTGACCTACTGTGTATTTCAGACCCGATGTCGCATCGCCTTTCGCAATTTGTGGCAAGACTATAGGTTACATAATAATGACATTCGAACACAATGTTATTGATACCCCGCCGTAAATTATGGTGTTATAAAGGTTTGTCAAATTATTATAGTTACGATGCTACCTCTTAGGGTAGCCAAAGGGAACGCAAAAACATGAGCAAGGGATCGGACACCAGACAGACCCCCCTCCCCTACAGTCCTACTGTCCCTCCCCCACCAACCCCACCAACCAAGCGCCCCCACCAACCCCCTCCTACACTCATCCTTCTACCCCCTCTCTCTCTACCTCTCTCTCTCTACCTCTCTCTCTCTCTCTCTCTCTCTACCTCTCTCTCTCTCTCTCTCTCTCTCTCTACCTCTCTCTCTCTACCTCTCTCTCTCTCTCTCTCTACCTCTCTCTCTCTCTCTCTCTCTCTCTCTACCTCTCTCTCTCTCTCTCTCTCTCTCTCTCTCTCTCTCTCTCTCTCTCTCTCTCTCTCTCTCTCACACACACACACACACACACACACATAGCATATTGAATAATAATTATAAAGACATTCAGTACTTTGTACATTAATATACCGTGGTAATACGTGACATTGGGTTTACAATAGAACTAAAGTATATACAGCAACAATGAGTTGGGCAGCTTTTTCAAATGAACATGACCCATAAGTTGGTTAATCACATTACAGTATACTGTCTTTGCTAGCAAGTTTGGCGGATAGTTATAATTATAACCCTATAATTTATGGTTGGGTATGGTCGTTTCAGGCTATATGGACCTGTTGTTCGGTTGGTTATCCGTATGATGTGATGACATGATTGGCCATAATATTCTAAAGAATTGGAAGAGGTTTGTATAATTACAGAATAAATAAATATTAACAAGAGAATTAATGGATAATTAAACAGGCAAATGTACTGTACATATATTTTATTTTAGTCTTCGTCACTGTCAAGGAAGAGCTCATCCTCATCATCGCTGTCAAAGCTTATAACGACAGGTTCCACAATGTCATGAATATTGTCAGATGACCAATTATCCTCTTCAAACGCCATAGCTCTTCTTACGGCACCTGCCCAAATGTCTTTGGTTGCGCGTAACATTGCTTCCTCTAACCTGGCCTTCAGGCTGGCATGAGTGAATCGTTGTAACGAGGTGCGTACGTATCTCTTCATACACCCCCACACCTGCTCGATGGCGTTCAGCTCAGGATGCGCCGGTGGAAGTTGGACAACTTCGTGACCCCTTTCTCGGATTATATTATCCACTTTGTACCGTGGCTTTGGTCGTTTTTCTTTGCATATACGAAGGAGTTCAGTACGAGTAGCGTGAGGTGAGAAGGGGAGTTTCCTTTCCTCACACCATTTCACAAGGTCAGCTTTTTTGGTGGTAGTAGTGGGACAGCGACTTTCCTTCCTCCGTAAACTGGCTGTGGTAGGGTGCATTGTCCAACACAACTACTGATGGCTCTGCCAATGCTGGTAAAAGTTGTGCTGTGAGCCAGTGAACAAAAAGGCTGCTGTTCATTTCCCCGTGGTAGTCACCTGTTTTGTTCTTTGCAGGGAAACATACAAAGGAGCCATCCACAAAACCCTCGACTGTGCCACCTGCTACCACCACAAATCGCTCTCCTTCACCAGGTGGCACCTGACGGCTGTAGGTGGCACTTGTTTCATGTTGTGTTCTGTCCACCCACTCCCTGATGTGTGACATCCTTGTTGCGAACCACGTTTCATCCCCATACACCACCTGTCTTCCTTCCTGCCGATCATGCTAGAGTGCGCGGAGAGCGTCAATACGACGACATACTATATCATTCGACTCTTTCCGTACATACATTTTTCTCTGTGATACCCTGTAACGGAATCCCATGCTGTGCAACACACCATATAGTTGCAAAAGTATGCAGTATGTTGAATATGCCGAAGACGTTTTAGAAGTCTTTCCTTTGTAGAAGTATCTACAGGGAAAACAATATTAAGTTATATTTGTGTGATAAATTTTGTTAGTGGTTGTGTGTGTGTGTGTGTGTGTGTGTGTGTGTGTGTGTGTGTGTGTGTTATTGATATTGGTGTGAATGTTTGAGTATTGTTACATTTGGCTACGTTTGTTTGAACACATTATATTAATTGGTCTAGTGCTGAATTGTTTGTTGTTTGTTTGTTTATTGGTCATAGTTGATTACTTACATCTGGAAAAACAGAGAACGAAGTAATCACGATTTTGTGAACGAAGGTAGAGGAAGCCATGTTGTTAAATGTATGTATTCTCTATTGTTTATGTCCAATTGAAAGGGAGAAAGGGAAGAGAACAATAATTTGTCCCTTGTAATAAAAACACCAAGTTATTTCGAAAGACACACACATGTAATCAGTGTCCGTGTGTGTGTGTGTGTGCGTGTGTGTGTGTGAGTGTGCTTAAATTCTACCTTACCTATGTTAAGCTACTCCTTGTCCTTAATGACATGACAAGCCGCCTAATTCCTTATAAAGTAGAAGGAAAAAACGTTTGACCCATATAATCCCAAAAGGGGCTTCTTGACCAAACACACACAAACACGTACAATGTATTGTACAAACTGAGTGTGCGTGTGTGTAAAAATAATAATAACTGTATAGTAACTATCCTCAGTGTGTCTATGCTAGGTTCAGGATGTTTAAAATGCATAATATAATACATCCACTTTGTTTCACCTCGTTTGTTCTTGATCGATTACTCAAAGTGAATGAACTGATTGAACTTCCACTGATCTTAAATTCCATGGACTATAGTTTACAAGGAATAAATAAACAACACACGAAGAGGTACTGGTATTGAGAGAGGGAAGCTGGGTCGAGTGCAGGCTAGTGTGGGGCGCACTCTACACTGTGTGCGGGAGAGAGCTTATTTTGGTCAGCCGTCAGGTAGACCTTAGTATATAGATCTTGGATTCAGCCCACCACATAATACCATAACATATAATAATACAACTATGTTGTCCTTAATATTCGACCATTTCCCAATTCTATGATAATGTCGTTCCACACAGGCCGTATGACCGTGTCGCTCACGTGATGGGTATGACAATCCAGGCAGTGCGGAAGATGGTGTAGCGCAACCTGCGTTCACAGCCAGACACACCACCTGAAACACCGAGCACTCCCACCATTACACCACCTGACTCCCCGACCCCCTCCACTACACCACCTGTCTTTGACAGCTTTACTATTGGTGCCATACGACGTTTTGTGCATGCCAATTTTGCTGCAAAGGAAACATTTACTGTTGTTACCCTGACCGATGATTTGAAGAGGGCCAATATTATTCCAAGTGAGACCTCAGAGACAGCGATATGGCGTGTGTTGCACAGCATGGGATTCCGTTACAGGGTATCACAGAGAAAAATGTATGTACGGAAAGAGTCAGTCGAATGATATAGTATGTCGTCGTATTGACGCTCTCCGCGCACTCCAGCATCATCGGCCGGAAGGAAGACAGGTGGTGTATGTGGATGAAACGTGGTTCACAACAAGGATGTCACACAACAGGGAGTGGGTGGACAGAACACAACCTGAAACAAGTGCCACCTACAGCCGTCAGGTGCCACCTGGTGAAGGAGAGCGATTTGTGGTGGTAGCAGGTGGCACAGTCGAGGGTTTTGTGGATGGCTCCTTTGTATGTTTCCCTGCAAAGAACAAAACAGGTGACTACCACGGGGAAATGAACAGCAGCCATTTTGTTCACTGGCTCACAGCACAACTTTTACCAGCATTGGCAGAGCCATCAGTAGTTGTGTTGGACAATGCACCCTACCACAGCCAGTTTACGGAGGAAAGTCGCTGTCCCACTACTATCACCAAAAAAGCTGACCTTGTGAAATGGTTGGAGGAAAGGAAACTCCCCTTTTCACCTCACGCTACTCGTCCTGAACTCCTACTTATATGCAAAGAAAATCGACCAAAGCCACGGTACAAAGTGGATAATATAATCCGAGAATGGGGTCACGAAGTTGTCCGACTTCCACCGGTGCATCCTGAGCTGAACGCCATCGAGCAGGTATGGGGGTGTATGAAGAGATACGTACGCACCTCGTTACAACGATTCATTGGTGCCAGCCTGAATGCCAGGTTAGAGGAAGCGAAGTTACGCGCAACCAAAGACATTTGGGCAGGTGCCGTAAGAAGAGCTATGGCGTTTGAAGAGGATTATTGGTCATCTGACAATATTCATGACATTGTGGAACCTGTCGTTATAAGCTTTGACAGCGATGATGAGGATGAGCTCTTCCTTGACAGTGACCAAGACTAAAATAAAATATATGTACAGTACATTTGCCTGTTTAATTATCCATTAATTCTCTTGTTAATATTTATTTATTCTGTAATTATACAAACCTCTTCCAATTCTTTAGAATATTATGGCCAATCATGTCATCACATCATACGGATAACCGAACAACAGGTCCATATAGCCTGAAACGACCATACCCAACCATAAATTATAGGGTTATAATTATAACTACCCGCCAAACTTGCTAGCAAAGACAGTATACTGTAATGTGATTAACCAACTTATGGGTCATGTTCATTTGAAAAAGCTGCCCAACTCATTGTTGCAGTATATACTTTAGTTCTATTGTAAACCCAATGTCACGTATTACCACGGTATATTAATGTACAAAGTACTGAATGTCTTTATAATTATTATTCAATATGCTATGTGTGTGTGTGTGTGTGTGTGTGTGTGAGTGAGAGAGAGAGAGAGAGAGAGAGAGAGAGAGAGAGGTAGAGAGAGGTAGAGAGAGAGGTAGAGAGAGAGGTAGGTGGGGAGGGGGTATAGAAGGATGAGTGTAGGAGGGGGTTGGTGGGGGCGCTTGGTTGGTGGGGTTGGTGGGGGAGGGACAGTAGGACTGTAGGGGAGGGGGGTCTGTCTGGTGTCCGATCCCTTGCTCATGTTTTTGCGTTCCCTTTGGCTACCCTAAGAGGTAGCATCGTAACTATAATAATTTGACAAACCTTTATAACACCATAATTTACGGCGGGGTATCAATAACATTGTGTTCGAATGTCATTATTATGTAACTTATAGTCTTGCCCCAAATTGCGAAAGGCGATGCGACATCGGGTCTGAAATACACTTTTTTGTTTAGTAGGTAGCAATTTCACTTCCAAACTTTTCAAACAAACTATGGATGAGTTGGGAGTGCGCCAGTACCATTCCACAGCCTGTAAACCAGAGTCCCAATGTGCATTAGAATGCCTACATCAAACTCTCAAGTCAATGTTGACAAATTATTGCAAGGAAAATAATGCAGATGGGGATGAAGGTATTCATATTGTGTTGTATGCTGTAAGGAATAGTGTACAAGATTCCCTTGGTTTTTCACCTTTTGAGTTGGTGTATGGTCATGAGGTTAGAGGTCCTCTTAAAGTTCTAAGAGAATCTTGGTTAGATACACCTTCCAGTAAACCTCTCCTTACCTATGTTCACCAGTTTAGACAAATATTCAAATCTGCTATAGAACATGCAATGAAAAACCTGAAACCTGAAAGACACTTTTGACAGGAAAGCTGTTGCCAGAGAGCTTAATCCATAACTATCGGGGCGCAACATAAGTCGAGTATAATAAATCTGGACTATCTGGCGGCGCTCGACATAGGTCGTGTGGCAATTTCACCACGTAATGTTGCTGAGAGAGAGAGACAAGTGGTGGCAGGAGAGTAGCGAGCGTATGACTGCTCCAGACCACCGCGGCGAACCTACTGACACGAATCCCACCTCCTCCCTCCCTCTCTCACTCGCTATATACGGAATTGTATGGGGAAAGTGCCGAATTACATGCTTTTTGCACTCGCGTTGCGCGGTTGTTGCAAGAAAACTAGCCATCATAAAAGGATCGTTATGGTGTCATTGGAAAGCTCTGTTTATGCCCTTTCAGGGATAGATACTTGTTTTACGCTCTGGGTCTTATTTAGGCATGAAAATGATCACGTAAACAGCCCTATTTTGGCTAAAAACACCCCGCTGGTGGCTACATATTATATACCGCCTAGGCCGCTCGTAAGGTGTTAAGCCAGGTGATCTTGTGTTAGCCTTTCTGCCAATCCCTAAGAAACCTTTACAAAGTAAGTTTCATGGTCCATATGTGATGAAACGAAAGACCAGTAATGTAAATTATGTCCTGAAAACTCCTGACAGACGAAAGGCAGAGAGACTGATACATGTGAACCTGATCAAGCCATACTTTGTAAGAGATCCTGGCAATGATGCCCCTGTATTGAACGTGGATGTAGCAAACTCTGTTATTGCGGATGATGAAGATATTTCTTTTCCCTCAGACACTAAATTGCAAAACTCTGATTTCATGTCTAATCCTCATATAAAATTCCAGCACTTGCTGCCTGACCAGAGTGGTGACTTGGAATCCCTGCTTAATGAGTTTCCACAGCTGTTTGGCGATGTTCCCCGGCAGTGCCCTCTGGTTGAGCAGGATGTGGTGTTGGTCGAAGGAGCTCGTCTCATTAAGCAGCGTCACTACCGCGCCAGTCCATGGAAGTGGGAGGCCCTGAGGAAGGAGGTGCAGTTCCTGATGGATCCTGGCCTGGTGGAGAAGAGTGACAGCGAGTGGGCTTCACCATGCCTGTTAGTGGACAAGCCGGATGGATCGTTCCAGATGTGCACTGACTACCGCCAGTTTAACCAACTAACTTGTCAGGACTGCTACCCTCTTCCTCGGATAGACGACCTAATCGACCAAATGGGGGGACGCCAACTACATCACCAAGATCGACTTGTTGCGTGGGTACTACTAGGTCCGGCTGACTGAGCGTGCCAAGCGAATCTCTGCATTTGTAACCCCTGACGGCTTATACCACTACACCGTCATGCCCTTTGGGATGGTCAACGAACCAGCAACCTTCCAACGGCTGATTCATCGGGTGACAGAGGTGCTCGTCGGGGTGCAATCTTACTTGGACGATCTGGTAGTATACAGCGTATCCTGGGAAGATCACCAACTTCAACTGCGCGCCCTATTCTACAACCTGGCTGAAGCACATTTAACAGTGAACTTGGCCAAGAGTGAGTTTGGACATGCCAACGTAATATTCCTGGGTCATGTGGTTGGGCAAAGTGAGGTTAGCCCAGTATCTGCCAAAGTGGAATCCATTGCGTCACTGACTGTTCCTCATGACCATAAGGCACTAATGCACTTCATGGGCATGAGTGGGTATTATCGGCAGTTTGTGCCCAATTTTTCTGACCTCTCTGCACCTTTACCAGACCTAGTGAGTCCATAGAAGAAGTTTGTGTGGACTCAGGAATGCCAGGACGCTTTTGTGAAAATCCGTGCCCTTCTCACAAATGCGCCCATATTGAAATCTCCACAATTCACCAAGCCGTTCATATTGCAAATAGACGCCAGTGATGTGGGAGCAGGGGCTGTATTGTTACAGTATAGCGAGAATGAAGTATTACATCCAGTTTGCTACGCATCCACGAAGTTCAAACCATACCAGAAACATTTTAGTACAGTTGAGAAGGAATGCTTTGCCTTATTTTTTGCCATTGATAAGTTTAATGTGTACTTAAATGGTTCTTGCTTTCCTATTGATGTATTCACTGATCATAATCCCCTCAAATGTTTGCACAAGATTAAAAACTCTAACCAGCATCTCACGAGGTGGGCTTATGTTATCTAGGATTTGGAATGATTTGATTTACAATGTTCCCCTTATAAATCTCTTAATGGGGGATGTGTTATGTATTGCCTTAATTAAACTAATTGCTGGTTGGATCGAGTTAACTAATTATTAGTGGGTATATATGACTATTTATTTGTACATAGGAAGGCCTTTAGGCAGTAAGATAACATCGGGGAACATATTTGTGCCCAGGGTGTACTGTACTAGCCAGACATCTTTTGCCCCAGGCCATAAAAGCCGACAGATTTTGGAGCCAAGAGCGACGCTCCTTCCCCCCTCACCTGCTTGTTTGTGCGTCTCTGGCAGACGTATGATTAGTCTTAATAGAATTAGTGATTTAGTGTTATTACTCTTCATTTATATATTATAATGAAGTATTCTATATTATTATTTGAGTTAGTTTGCTTGATTGTAGTGAGAGTAGTTGTATTTCAGTCCTGTACGATAACTTTAATGACCAAGGACTCGATAGTAATTAAGATTTGAGAAAAGGCAGTTCACGGTTACTGTTCACCTCTAGCATCTGCTTCGCCTAGACCTCATTATGGGTCACCCTGAGGTTTGTGTCCTGCCTTGTATAACTATTTCTCTATAGATAAGTATTATTATGTTGTATTGTGTGATTATGTTGTATTGTGTGAATGTAAGGATAGGTATATGAAGTGTAATTTATATGTAAATAATATCCATACTTTTAAATTATCTTTTCATCCATACCTACCTTATATTGTCATGTACTATCTTTCAAATAACTTAAAGGTTTAAATAGTTTGAATAATCTGTGGTTCTAAAAGAAAGTAAACGGTAATTAATTATTTGTACAGTAAACTAAAGTGGATACTTGAATACTTTACATATATATCTTAAAAGATTTATGAAAGCATAAGTTATTCTACTAACATTTAAAAACAACTTAAAAATATCAATTATATGATTCTGATTGACTTGTTGTATAATAATAGGGTTTCGCTGGAGGATAATATGAACCTTGCAGTCTAGTTTTGGGTGGTTAACTTCCATTCTCATAGTACTACGGTGATATCAGTTGCGTTGCCTTTTCATGGGAGCTAATCATTTATTCATAGTGTTGTGGGTTTGTCCGTAACATTATATGGGGGCATGTCCAGGATTACCTTTTTGCTTTCATACAACAGTTAATTGTTTTAACAGTGGTCAACTATGAATACTTATGATTTTGTGTTTCCTGTTTTTGTGTGAAATATTTTCTTTGTTTGTGTGCACTCTTGAACATCTCCTCTTCTAATACTGTTTGCTCTGTTTAGATTTCAGTATGGATTTTAATATCGATGTGTTTGTTGAGAAACCTTCTTTGAGTACCTTGGCTGTTTCCCATATAAAGAAAACTGGTTGGATTGCATTAGCCATCAACTATGGAGTTGCTCATAAATCCAGTATGACTAAAGCTGAGGTAAAGAAGTGTGTGATCGATAAATTGGTAAATGAGGACTTGCTACCACTTGAAGCCTATAGTTTGTGCGCTGGTGATGGAGGTAGTGCATCAATGCTTATAATTAAAAAGATGGAATTAGAGGAGGAAGCAAGACAGAGGGAGTATGAAAGAGAGAATGCAGAAAAACAGAGAACATGAAGAAAAACAGAACCTGAAGCAAAACGGAGAGAGCATGAAAGCCCAAGAGAATGCTCAAAAAGAGAAAGAGAGATTACATGAACTTGAAGTTTTGAGACTGAAGAGTGAAGAAAGTGTGAAAGACAGATAATTAAATGCCAAAAAAAATCGTTCTCGGACCTAGGAAATCAGATCAAATTCATGCCGAAATTTGATGAAACTGATGTTGAGAATGTCTTCAATCTCTTTGAGCGTGTATCAAAGCAGCTTAAATGGCCAAAAGACCAGTGGAGTTTCTTTTCCCAAACCGCTTTCATAGGTAAAGCAAGATTGATTTACTCTAATCTCCCTACTGATATCATAACCTATGATAATCTAAAAAAGACTATCTTGGAGGCTTACGACCAGGTTCCTGAAACTCATTGACAGAATTTCCGTAATCTAAAGAAGGATGAGAAACAATCCTATCTGGAGTTTGTCAAAGAAAAGGAAAGGCTCTTTAATGCTTGGTTGAGGGCCAGTAAAGTAACTACTTTTGAACAACTCTGTCAGCTGGTTGTGTTAGAAGAAATTCTCCGCAAAGTTCCTTATTCCTTGAAATTGTATCTACAAGAGAGAGAAGTTACTAATGTAAACAAGGCAGCCACTTTGGCTGAACATTACAGGTTGACTCATGGTGACTCATTTTTCAGGCAGAAGCAGAAAGGGACTGACTCGTCTAGGAGTATTAGTGTCTCTAGCGGCAGTTTCCGAGGCGGTGGTGGAACTCGTGTAACAGGTGATGGGAATGGTTCTGGTGGCTCCCAGCCATCTACTAGGGTTACTTCTTTGGAGCACTGTATCTGGTAAGACTGAGCCAGGTAAAACCCCAAACTCATCCAAACCTATTTTGATTTGTGCTTATTGTAAACAAACCGGTCATCACATTAGGGACTGTCCTAAGCTTAAAGGCAGGGAAAGACGCCCAGAACAAGTTCTGGCTACTTCTAGTATTCCTTCTAACTTGCCTACCAGTGAACCAGCTACTTCTAGTTCTAACCAAACTTCTAAACTGACTGTTTTGAGTGCCTGTCCTAATAACTCCACAGAGCCTCAAGACAGTGTTCTAGCTGGTAGTGACCTTCCTAGCTGTTCTGTTGATCAGTGTCAACCCTTTCGTTATATAGGAACAGTTTCTTTTTCTGACACTTCCACTAAATATCCCATTCAAGTACTTAGGGACACAGGAGCCTCTCATAGCCTCATGTTAACAGGTGTGGTGCCTGATTTGGAGGAGTGTTATTTGGCCCAGAGTGTTCTGATCAATGGAGTTAGTGGGTGTATTACTGTTCCTCTGGCTAAGGTTTATTTGAATACTTTTTTTTTTTTTTAAAAGAGACAATGCACGGAGGAAGGAAAAACACAGATAAAACAAAAAGGTCCATGTGCCTAAAGGCATCCTCCATTCATAAAATGTTTGTAACAACTGGATTTAAACATTTGTAGATTGTAAGTTTGTGGAAAGCAATTCGAGGTAAGTGAATTCCAAAGAGTAGTAGCTCTGGGGATAAATTAATTCTGATAAGCAGAAGTTCTGCATTGTGGAGGAGTTAGCTAGTGGGTACTTCACTGTAGGAGTTCAAGAGTCACTACCTGTGAAAGGAGTGAACTTTCTGTTAGGGAATGATATTGCAGGTGGAAAAGTTGTACCTGACCCCATTGTAGATTTGTCTCCCTCATCATGAAATAACACAGATCAGCTGGAAAAAGACTATCCTTATTTGTTCCCTTCCTGTGTAATGACTAGGAGCATGGCAGCTCAATAGAATGACAGTAAAGATAGCACTAATTCTGTGGATGTTGATCTCTCCCACCTATTGCTGATAATGACCCTTCTCACGTGTTAGCTTCTCCAGAGGATCTAAGTAATGTACCAATTGATTCTGACACTCTTAAAGAAACCCAAATAAAAGACTCCGAGTTAGTACCATTCTTTGACAAGGTTGTCGAGGATTCTGAGATGGTGAACTTTCCCAAATGCTTTTATGTGAGGAACAGTACCCTAATGAGAAAATACAGACCTCCTAAGGTACCAGCTAATGAAATTTGGCAAGAATACCACCAAGTGGTTATACCTACAATGTTCAGATCTCTTATCATATCAGTTGGTCATGACCTCAGTGGTGGATATTTAGGTGTTAGCAAAATTTATACTAAAATCTCCAAGGACTTCTGGCCTAAAATGAAGCAATTTGTTGCCTACCACTGTAAAACATGTCATGGGTGCCAAATGGCTGGAAAACCAAATCGGCCAATAAAACCTGCACCATTAAATCCTATTCCAGTAACAGAGGAACCTTTCAGTAAAGTAATCATTGATTGTGTTAGTCCCTTGCCTAAAATAAGCAGTGGAAATTAGTATTTGCTGACGGTTATGTGTTCTACCACTAGGTATCCAGAGGTTTTTCCATTGAGGCGAATAACTTCTCAGAATATCGGAAAAGCCCTTAGTAAATTCTTCACTTAGTATGGAATTCCTCATATCTTTTCTTTTCGATGATAACTGTAAATGTAAACTCTGTGTGAATGAATTTGATTTTGAACATCAAAAAAAAAAAAAAATTACATTACCAATACAACAAATTTGTTTTTAAATTCTTCTGTTAATGTAACATCTCCATGTAAAGTAAAGAATGTTATCTATTTAATAACCTGTGATAAATGTGGTATACAATATGTTGGAAAGACGGAGCAATGTTTAAGAGAAAGAGCCTACGGGCATAGATCAGGAATTAAGAACGGCATCGACTCCAAGATTCTTCTATAAAAGCATTTTAACACAGATTGTACTAAATTTGATTGTAAATACAAAATTATAGAAATTGTTCAAAGTAATCAAAATGTTTTAGATAGGGAAAATGATTGGATTGGAAAATTAATGACCATCTATCCATTTGGACTTAACAATCAAATAAAAAATGTAGGCAACATTTTGTATAAAGATTTATTAAAAAACTATTTTAATAACCCATATTTTAACTTCCCTGTTTTAAACAGAAGACCTGGTAGACACGGTAATAGAAGACTAAATACATTTAATAAAAAGAAAAACAGGTCTGATATTAAAATTATTGTTAATAATTTATATTCATTATATCGAAATTTCGGAATTAAAACATTAACGATTCATTGAAAGGCCTACAAAAGAAAAGTTTTGCTCCTTTTATAGAAAATATTCTAAACAATAAACATAATTTCACAAATAAATTTAAGAATATAGTCTTTGCTTTTATGGGATATATTAGAGCTAATTCTAAGAAATCCAAAGTTAACCGTATTAAAGATAAAGTCATGTCCACTTTAAATTATTCCTCTAAAATTTTAGACAAAATTAATGTTAACAGTCTTATTAATTCAAAGAAAGTTAAGTCCATGTTACCAGATGGTTGTAAAGATTTCAAACCATTAATAGTGTATTCATACGAACGACCTGTTGGGTCTATTATTTGTAATTATAATAAAGTTTTAGGAAATCTTTCAGATAATGATATTTTCAATAATAATAAATGCGTGTGTGAAAGAGTCATGGATATGCCAGCTAGCAGACGTGATGCACTAGCAAAGTTCATTTATAGTCCGATATGTCACATATTAACAGGTGATGTAGAACTATAGTTAAACAGATCCTAACAGGCGGTCCTACCCGCGGTTACTCCCTTTACATTGGTGCCATATGTATAATTATTTACAACAAAAATATATTATTTTCGGTATTAAGTACCTTAAGTCGGTTTGAAATGCTCTGGCAATTTCTACATGTACAAAAAAGCTTTGTTTTTATAATTAATTCGCTTGTTATTAGTAAATACAACGGACATTGTACACAAATTGGCACCGTAGCTACTGCGACGTTGTCAGGTTTCTGGGCAAAGAACTCCCTCACAGATTATCCCTTTAAACTATACAAAAACATGACGTGATGGCGCGCTGCCAGGCGCACGAAATTAGTACTGTCACGTCTAAACTAAATCAGTTCATTCCTGACTTTGCCACCATCCACAATGGAAGCCTCTCCAAATCGCCCCACACACTTGCATAGTCAGGTAAAAGAGATGGCCTATAACGTTCACCAATACTTCCAGAAAGAGAAGGAGCTTGGATGCCCTCTTATTGCCGTAACAAAAGCTACTTCCCGGATATATATATGGTATATATATATATATATATATATATATATATATATATATATATATATATATAAGAGAGAGAGAGCTATATGATAAGTGCGTTCCCATTCTCACTCATACACAGGGCAAGGTCAATGTACGATCGCGCTAAAAAGTCATGTCCCAGCTGGCATTACGTTTGGCTTGCTCTGTGCTGTATTAATGTCTGTCAGATGTTGAATAGGGTGGGTAAGTGTAGGAACATGTTTGTATATTTTACTCGATATGAAGAAATGAAGCTTAGATATTGCTGATACTAATTATTGATCAAAACATATATGGTGCCCAGACATCTCTTATTAGCGCGACTGTACCTTGAATAGGGGGAGGTGGAGGGAGGGAGAAAGATATAGCGAGAGTAATTTGGAAAGGTTATCGTACAGAAAGGGTCAAAAGGACAACCGGCACCAGTGTAAGGGTAGGTGACTGCGCCCATAACCGCCTGTTTGGGTCTGTAGGACTATAGTTAAACATTTTGCAAACGACAAATTAGCGGAGCTATGTCGTAAAGGGTTTACATTTAGAATAGGGAGTAATAAAGTAACATGGGACATAATTTTAAAAGATATTGTTTTTTCAGTCAATAAATTAAAAGATAAATTGTTAAAAATTGTGTGCTGCGAATGCGAGAGAACTAGAAGCATGGTCTAAATTATTAATTAAGTTAATTAGAAATAAAATGTTCTCGCTTAAAAATTAATTTAATCTTTCAGATTTTATAGACTATACTGTAATTATAATAAGCTTAAAGCTGATTTAATAAATGTACATAAACATTTTGTAATCACTACAGTAGATAAAGCCAGCAATAATTATAGCTTCACATGTAAGAAATTTTATCTTGAAAACATGAAAAAAGAATTAGGTATTAAGGGTAACATATTACGTAAAAATATTTGCGGTAATTCTGTTTATGAAATTCAAAATAATCTGAATATTGATAACTTAATCGATGAACATACCAAGAAAAATATAACATTTGATATTAAACTTTCTGATAAGAACAAGTGCATTGCAAAATTATACATGTTACCTAAATTTCATAAAAGACCTTATAAATATCGCTTTATTGCCGGAGCAAAATTTGCTACCACTAAAACTCTATCAGAACAAGTCGTAAATTGTTTAAAATACATTAAAAGTACTCATAAAAGATATTGTAATACCATCATGAGAATAACTGGCATTAACTATTATTGGAGTGTTGACAATTCGTTAGAAGTTATTGATAAAATAAATACCATGCCGAAAGTTACCTCGGTACATAGCTTCGACTTTTCAACTTTGTATACCAATTTGCCTTTAGATTTAGTATATTCAGAGCTTTGCTTTATTATAGATTTGCACTTTGACAGGTTTGTTAGGAATGGTAATTATTTCATAAATGTTTATACATATTTTAATAATGCATCACTTAGCTCTACTCCCACTAGTTCTGTATATTTTGATAGAACTAAACTTAAAGATGCCCTTAAATTCCTCCTTTTCAATACTTATGTTAGATTCAGGCCGTACATTTTCAAACAAATATTAGGAATTCCTATGGGTGGAAATGCTAGCCCTTTAATTGCAGACTTATTCTTGCTTGCTTTAGAATTTTAATATATAAAAGACTTAGTTGACAGTAGCAAGAAAAAGAAAATCCCAGAAAAATTAGCACTTGCTAAACTGTTAAGTAATAATAGTAGATATATTGATGATATTCTTGTTTGAAATTTGTTAAATTTTAATCAAGTTACTAAACGTATTTACCCTAATTCTATTCCCCTCACACAATGTAACGTAAATTATAAAGTTGAAAATTTTCTTGATATAAATATAGAGATTGTTAATAAACAGTGCATAGTTAAAGTATATCACAAAGTTGATGATTTTAATTTTAACGTAATAAACTTTCCTTTCCCTAGTAGTAATATCGAGTGTAAAATAACTTATAATTGTTTTTATTCCCAATTAATAAGATTTTGTAAAATCTGCACTAAAGTAAATGACTTTTGGGCTAGAGCTAGGTTACTATACAGACTCTTAGTGGACAGAGGTTTTGAGGCAAGTAAATTGTTCCATAAATTTAATCTTTTTAGGGTCAATTATTGTGACTGTATTCTATAATTTGACATCAATAATTTTAATCAAGCATTTTTAACTTGAAGTTTCTTGTATAACCTCTGCTTACTTTTTGTCTGTATTTATTGTTTTTTGTCTGTATTTATTGTTTATCTTTTTCTTTTTCTTTTTCTATTATTAACACTAGATTAGCGGGCTAGCGGTTTATTTATATGTACCGCCCAGCGGGGTGTTTTTAGCCAAAATAGGGCTGTTTACGTGATCATTTTCATGCCTAAATAAGACCCAGAGCGTAAAACAAGTATCTATATCTGAAAGGGCATAAACAGAGCTTTCCAATGACACCATAACGATCCTTTTATGATGGCTAGTTTTCTTGCAACAACCGTGCAACGCGAGTGCAAAAAGCATGTAATTCGGCACTTTCCTCATACAATTCCGTATATAGCGAGTGAGAGGGACGGAGGAGGTTGGATTCGTGTCAGTAGGTTCGCCGCGGTGGTCTGGAGCAGTCATACGCTCGCTACTCTCCTGCCACCACTTGTCTCTCTCTCTCAGCAACATTACGTGCTGAAATTGCCACATGACCTATGTCGAGCGCCGCCAGATAGTCCAGATTTATTATACTCGACTTATGTTGCGCCCCGACAGTTAGGGGTTAATATTAATATTGATGATTTTTTAAATTTATTGTTCTTGTTAAAAGAGTACTCTTTGTTTAAATCTGTTGTTACTTCATATTTTGCAATTATTTGTCTTTATATTATATGTATTCATTGTCGATAGTATCAATTGCCTTCTTTTGCGATTTCCTTAGTTTATTTGTGCTATAAATGTAGGTTATTTGTAGGGTAGTTATTGATAGGGGTCACTTGATGCATGCTATGCTTACAGGTACCCACCCGATAGCACTATCGTTAGTGAGTGCTGTACTGTATTTTATATATTATTTTGTATTAGTATAGATATCTTATCAATATTTGTATTTTGTACTATTGTTAATGTCTTGTCATGTTGCAAATTTGATTTTAAAAAATATTTTGACATTTAACATGTAGTTTCTTTATTCATGCAGAGTTTAGTAAAAAATTGCCAGAACGTCCCGGACTTCCCAAACTTGACTACTTCCTTTAACGTGACGATAGTGCGTTGTTATATGTGCGATTAGTTTGCTTGGGAAACAGATTAACTTGCTCATGTAGTAATGTACACCCTATGTGGTGGATTGTGTTCTTTTATTTAATAATTTTCATTTTAGTAAGCGTTGTTTCCACATAGCGATTTTAATAATTTAATTTGACTTTATATTGTCCTTGTCCCAATTTTGGTTTGTTTAGTTTGCAAGTTTTACATTTTAATTGTCCAATCTGACCTAGGTAGCAATTTCACTTCCAAACTTTTTAAACAAACTATGGATGAGTTGGGAGTGCGCCAGTACCATTCCACAGCCTGTAAACCAGAGTCCCAATGTGCATTAGAATGCCTACATCAAACTCTCAAGTCAATGTTGACAAAGTATTGCAAGGAAAATAATGCAGATTGGGATGAAGGTATTCATATTGTGTTGTATGCTGTAAGGAGTAGTGTACAAGATTCCCTTGGTTTTTCACCTTTTGAGTTGGTGTATGGTCATGAGGTTAGAGGTCCTCTTAAAGTTCTAAGAGAATCTTGGTTAGATACACCTTCCAGTAAACCTCTCCTTACCTATGTTCACCAGTTTAGACAAAGATTCAAATCTGCTATAGAACATGCAATGAAAAACCTGAAACCTGAAAGACACTTTTGACAGGAAAGCTGTTGCCAGAGAGCTTAAGCCAGGTGATTTTTTGTTAGCCTTTCTGCCAATCCCTAAGAAACCTTTACAAAGTAAGTTTCATGGTCCATATATGATAACACGAAAGACCAGTAATGTAAATGATGTCCTGAAAACTCCTGACAGACGAAAGGCAGAGAGACTGATACATGTGAACCTGATCAAGCCATACTTTGTAAGAGATCCTGGCAATGATGCCAAAGAACGTGGATGTAGCAAACTCTGTTATTGCGGATGATGAAGATATTTCTTTTCCCTCAGACACTAACTTGCAAAACTCTGATTTCTTGTCTAATCCTCATATACAATTCCAGCACTTGCTGCCTGACCAGAGTGGTGACTTGGAATCCCTGCTTAATGAGTTTCCACAGCTGTTTGGCGATGTTCCCCGGCAGTGCCCTCTGGTTGAGCATGATGTGGTGTTGGTCGAAGGAGCTCGTCCCATTAAACAGCATCACTACCGCGCCAGTCCATGGAAGTGGGAGGCCCTGAGGAAGGAGGTGCAGTTCCTGATGGATCCTGGCCTGGTGGAGAAGAGTGACAGCGAGTGGGCTTCACCATGCCTGTTAGTGGACAAGCCGGATGGATCGTTCCGGATGTGCACTGACTACCGCCAGTTTAACCAACTAACTTGTCAGGACTGCTACCCTCTTCCTCGGATAGACGACCTAATCGACCAACTGGGGGACGCCAACTACATCACCAAGATCGACTTGTTGCGTGGGTACTACCAGGTCCGGATGACTGAGCGTGCCAAGCGAATCTCTGCATTTGTAACCCCTGACGGCTTATACCACTACACCGTCATGCCCTTTGGGATGGTCAACGAACCAGCAACCTTCCAACGGCTGATTCATCGGGTGACAGAGGTGCTCGTCGGGGTGCAATCTTACTTGGACGATCTGGTAGTATACAGCGTATCCTGGGAAGATCACCAACTTCAACTGCGCGCCCTATTCTACAACCTGGCTGAAGCACATTTAACAGTGAACTTGGCCAAGAGTGAGTTTGGACATGCCAACGTAATATTCCTGGGTCATGTGGTTGGGCAAAGTGAGGTTAGCCCAGTATCTGCCAAAGTGGAAGCCATTGCGTCACTGACTGTTCCTCATGACAGTAAGGCACTAATGCACTTCATGGGCATGAGTGGGTATTATCGGCGTTTTGTGCCCAATTTTTCTGACCTCTCTGCACCTTTACCAGACCTAGTCAGTCCATAGAAGAAGTTTGTGTGGACTCATGAATGCCAGGACGCTTTTGTGAAAATCCGTGCCCTTCTCACAAATGCGCCCATATTGAAATCTCCACAATTCACCAAGCCGTTCATATTGCAAATAGACGCCAGTGATGTGGGAGCAGGGGCTGTATTGTTACAGTATAGCGAGAATGAAGTATTACATCCAGTTTGCTACGCATCCACGAAGTTTAAACCATACCAGAAACATTATAGTGCAGTTGAGAAGGAATGCTTTGCCTTATTTTTTGCCATTGATAAGTTTAATGTGTACTTAAATGGTTCTTGCTTTCCTATTGATGTATTCACTGATCATAATCCCCTCAAATGTTTGCACAAGATTAAAAACTCTAACCAGCGTCTCATGAGGTGGGCTTATGTTATCTAGGACTTGGAATGATTTTATTTACAATGTTCCCCTTATACATCTCTTAATGGGGGATGTTTTATGTATTGCCTTAATTAAACTAATTGCTGGTGGGATCGAGTTAGCTAATTATTAGTGGGTATATGTGACTATTTATTCGTACATAGGAAGGCCTTTAGGCAGTAAGATAACATCGGGGAACATATTTGTGCCCAGGGTGTACTGTACTAGCCAGACATCTTTTTCCCCAGGCCATAAAAGCCGACAGATTTTGGAGCCAAGAGCGATGCTCCTTCCCCCCTCACCTGCTTGTTTGTGCGTCTCTGGCAGACGTATGATTAGTCTTAATAGAATTAGTGATTTAGTGTTATTACCTTTCATTTATATATTTTAATGAAGTATTCTATATTATTATTTGAGTTAGTTTGCTTGATTGTAGTGAGAGTAGTTGTATTTCAGTCCTGTACGATAACTTTAATGACCAAGGACTCGATAGTAATTAAGATTTGAAAAAGGCAGTTCACCTCTAGCATCTGCTTCGCCTAGACCTCATTATGGGTCACCCTGAGTTTTGTGTCCTGCCTTGTATAACTATCTCTCTATAGATAAGTATTATTATGTTGTATTGTGTGATTATGTTGTATTGTGTGAATGTAAGGATAGGTGCATAAAATGTAATTATATGTAAATAATATCCATACTTTTAAATTATCTTTTCATCCATACCTACCTTATATTTTCATGTACTATCTTTCAAATAACTTAAAGGTTTAAATACTTTGAATATTCTGTGGTTCAAAAGAAAGTAAACGGTAATTAATTATTTGTACAGTAAACTAAAGTGGATACTTGAATACTTTACATATAAATTTTAAAGGATTTATGAAAACATAAGTTATTCTGACATTTAAAGAAAATTTAATAATATCAATTATATGATTCTGATTGACTTGTTGTATAATAATAGGGTTTCGCTGGAGGATAATATGAACCTTGCAGTCTAGTTTTGGGTGGTTAACTTCCATTCTCATAGTACTACGGTGATAACAGTTGTGTTGCCTTTTCATGGGAGTTAATCATTTATTCATAGTGTTGTGGGTTTGAACCATAGTCTGTAACAATATATATATATGCATATATATATATATATATATATATATATATATATATATATATATATATATATATATACTGTATATATCGGATATTTACAGACACTAATTTCGTTCTAGCAGACATCAACAACAATGATCAACTTCTTCTTGTTTTTGAAGCTGCGCGTCGCTCCGACCGGCTTTGTTTACAAGCGTTTCATCGCGCGGCTTTCAAACCGCGCTTAACACCTTACGAGCGGCCTATGCGGTTTATTTATGTGTACCGCACAGCGGGGTGTTTTTAGCCAAAATAGGGCTGTTTACGTGATCATTTTCATGCCTAAATAAGACCCAGAACGTAAAACAAGTACCTATCCCTGAAAGGGCATAAACAGAGCTTTCGAATGACACCATAACGATCCTTGTATGATGGATAGTTTTCTTGCAATAACCGTGCAACGCGAGTGCAAAAAGCAGGTAATTCGGTACTTTCAGTACATAATTGAGTATGTAGCGAGTGAGAGAGGGAGGAGGGAGCTGAGATTTGTGTCAGTAGGTTCGCCGCGGTGGTCTGGAGCAGTCATACGCTCGCTAGTCTCCTGCCACCACTTGTCTCTCTCTCTCAGCCACATTACGTGCTGAAATTGCCACTCGAGTTATGTCGAGCGCCGCCACATAGTCCAGCTTTTTTTAACTCGACTTATGTTGCTCGCCGCTAAATAAGGGTTAATAGGCTTTCAGTCTTACGGATTTTAAAAGGACACCCGGGCTCCTGCCCTTCGCAAGGGGTGTCATTTTAAATTGACAACCGGGACAGGAAGGGTTAATCAAAGAACAATGAGGGTATTTTGTTGGCATTTTGGTGGCCTTTGTGGTAATGCACTTATACTAGGTACAGCATAAAATCCATCCCAATAATATTTTCCCATTGACATATCGGGATTCAAACCCTGGTCCATTGGATTACAAGTCCAGTGGCAAGACCACTTCATCTCTCACAAAAACACACACACATATATATATAGGCCTATATATATATATTTTCTTTAATGCATACTAGGTTAAAGGAAATAGCAGTTTCGGCATTCAAAATTTTACTATTCAAAGATTCTATATTTCTGATTAATCTTCGTTGCTGTTCGGACAGCAGATGGATAAGGTTAGCAGATGCATGGTAATTCGACGTTTCGCTAGTCTTCTAGCATCTTCAAGGAATGATTACATTATGAAATATTACAGGTATATTAAAATACCCCGAAAACGAAAGGGCACGCACACGACAGAAGAAGAAAATAAGGAGAAGGAAGAAGAACAAGAGAAGAAGAAGAAGAAACAATCGTCCACTAACAGACGAGTCAGTCGCTGGAGTAATCAAGGTCACGCAGAGAAAGGAATGCCCCGCCACGCCCGGCAAGACTTTTCGCCCCATCACCTCCGCCAAGAAGAAAATCATATTCAGTCAACCCTTTTAGATACATATATACACTCTTCTTATCTTATAACATCACCTATGTCTTTTATAATATACACCTGTGTTTCATGTCTCTGTGAAGTATTATGTATCTTTTGGAGAGTGGGGAATTAGATATTAAGTAAAATTGTAATAAATAGAACCAGAAATCATTAACCAGATGAAATGAATATAATTATGTTTGAAACCTACTTATGTAATAAGATATGAGAAACATACCTCAGTAGATCTTTGGGACATTGTTTCCTACACATATATACACATGCCTTTTTCTGTCATTCATTAATTACTTCTTCTAGTTATACAAATCACATATTCTTCCTTCTAAATAAATATCATCTATAACTGTAGTACCAAAGCTGACGCCACGTCAAGACGGCGCTGGTGTCTCTCACACACGCGTGCATAGAGAGGGCGCCTCATGCGTTTAAATACCCCGGGTATACCGTTCAGGCATACCAACACGATTTGAAAAGTAAACATAAGTACATACCATTTAATTAATGATGTGAGAATTCGATAGTAAACAAAGTGGAATTTACCTATAAACTCACAAGAGTTAACTTACTTTGATTGGTTGATAGGGATAGATAGCTCAATGATAGTGGTAGGAATAGATGGAAGATATAGTGGCCACTAAGATATAAGAATTAGGATGATGACACAGGTGGTTGTATTGGAGCGGCTAGGAGATCTTGATGAGGTCATAGAGAAAGCGATTCTAGTTTGTCTTGGAGCGAGGGACCCTCAGGTTCCCGAATATGACGCATGCGCAGTTATCTTATCTGCCTATGCGTCATTTAACTAACTACAAGATATACCAGATTTATTATAATGACAACCCGATATAATAATGGATAATAAACCCATAAAGACTTAATACTAAATAGTATATATCTTTTATATAGATATATAACTTAGCCTAATACTGGCGCCTAATTTGAACTTCCAGTATGTTAACTTAACCTAAACTGTCGAGTTACTTAAGAGTCTCGACACATTCCCACCACCAATATATACATTATCTACAATAATCCTGCAGCGATGTTAGATCTCCAAAGCTGTGAAGAGCTAACAGCGGCTCGGCGAAGAGGTAATCTTCGAACAGGATCGTTACTGGCAGATGGTCCAGCGACCGCTGGAGACATAGGGGTGGAGTCGTGAGAGCTAACACCATCACCAGTGACCGCCGGTTGAGGGATCGAAATGCTTTCGATTTCCTGTTCCAATGGATGCAACTTGACGATGGGTCGAGTGGTCAGGCCAGTTTTGTTCTAATCTGGACCACTCTAACCAGATCATCTCGTCTAACTACCCTATCTAACGATAGAGTCTAACTACCCTACCAAGTTTACAAAGGACACGAGGTCCCTCGTCATGTATAAGCACGATGTAATTTATCCTTGGCCATACACTGCTTGATGAGCCTCTTTTAGTCTTATAGGCTTCTCGTAGTGATGCCAAGTATTCACTAGACCAACGGCTCCATAGGTCCCGGATCAATTTATTGATGTAATTGTACCTGCTGTGTATCGCTGCTTTACTATCGTAACTAGGATCCTGCAGCTCAACTAGTTGAATTAGGTCCTTTGGGAAGTCACAAAGTCTACGACCTTTAACCAGCATGGATGGAGTAATAGGGCAAGGGTCCTCCAGATCACCCGAGACATATGTTAAAGGGCGATCATTCACGGTAGCCTCCAGCTCCAATAGGACAGTAGTTAGTTCCTCAAAGGAGACTAGAGTACGACCTAGTACCTTTTTAAGCCCAGCCTTAACAATACCTATGGCTCTCTCCCAAATAGCCCCGAACCAAGGCGCACGTGCTGGGATAAAACGCCTTTCACATCGAATTTCGGCAAGATGAGCCTGAAGACTGGGATCGCTTTGGATGTCTTCCAAGTGTCTGGAAGCTCCCACAAATGTAGCAGCATTGTCGCTTAACATTATCTGCAGAAATCCCTGCCTACTACAAAATCTCTGGAATGCATGGATAAAGCTGTCACAGGTCATAATGCTAACTACTGCAATGTGGATAGCTCTTGTAGTAGCGCACGTAAATAAAAGCATATAAGCCTTGTTGTTGTGTGAGCCCCGGACAGGAATTGCTCCTGTATAATCAACCCCCGTGACCTTGAAGGGATCTCTAGGAGTAGTCCTGATGTCTGGTAGAGGAGGTACTCTAGCTTTCGCGTAGATATTGCCCTGTATTTTACGACACTTGTATTATCGTAGGAATCCACCAACTTTGCCGTATATATGCGACCACCTGATTAACTCCATAGTGACAACAGACATGATGACACATATTGATGAGCATGGTAGTGAAAGGATGTTTGGAAGGCAGTAGTATCGGATATTTCATTGAATCCGGAAGAGCCGCTAACTTCAATCTACCTTCACATACAATTAATCCTCCTTTCATGACAAGTCCTAATTGGTTTACCAAATTATTGCGAGTACCCTTGTCACCAGACAGCATCTCGTACTCCTTTGGGAAGCATTCCTGCTGGCATCTTTGAGCTATAATCTTTTCTGCTACTTTTAGCTCCTTTATGCTGAGGAGGGCACTGTCTGTGGGAGACGTCCCTTTAATTTTTGCCTTCAAATTATTCTTGTATCGAATAGTCCATGCAACTATCCGAATTAATTTATCATAACTGCCATATTTTTCCCAGTTCCATAACCGTGTGTCCTGTTCATCATTAGTCCCAATGACTTGGCTAGTTACTTTTGGTGTTGGGTCATCTAGTTATATGTCTTCTGGCCACTCGTCTTTGTTACGGAGCCACATGGGCCCCTCCCACCAAAACGCAGAAGATTTCAGATATTTTGCCGAAACACCTCTAGACAGTAAGTCACTAGGGTTTTCTTTAGAGGACACGTACCGGAATTCTACAGTCGGAAGAAGGGATTTGATTTCGTCAACACGGTTTGCGACATACACTGGAAGCTTCTTCATACTACGCAACCAATGCAATGTAACCTGGCTGTCGCACCATAATACAATTTTGTTGACTTTCACAATTTTATGATAGGCTTCCTCCACAAATTTGATTAATCTGGCGGCTAGCAAAGCAGCAGTTAGCTCTAGTCTTGGTATTGTTATGGATCTTATGGGAGCGACCTTTGCCTTAGCGATGACCAGACAGCTATGTTCCGGGCTCACAAAATATATTGCAATGCCATAAGCGACACCACTTGCATCGCTAAACGCATGAAGTTCCACTGAATCAGCATATACCGTCCTCCGAGGATAAGTAAAGTCATAGCAGAGGTGCAGGTCCTTGGTAACTGTAGACCATTCGGTAGCGCAGTCGTCAGGTAGCGGATGGTCCCAATCTAGTTTCAGTCTCCATAATTGCTGTAAGAAAATTCCCTGACCTTATTGTAACGGGCAGTAGTACACCGAGTGGATCGAACAGTTGCGCCGCCACTCTTAAGCACTCTCTCTTTGTTGCCTTATTGGTCTCTGGGAGACTAGCGTTGAACGTCAACAGATCAGAGTCAGGTAACCATAAGAGTCCTAATGTCTTCACTCGATCTTGATTCTTGGCAGCAACACCATCCAATTGAAGGAGGTCTCGTAGTTGAGGACTATTGGTAGCCCATTCTCTGAGATATAAATGTGCTTGAGACATTATTCTTTGGGCATCCCAGTAATGCTGAACGACAGTCTCTTCATCACTGCCTGTACCCTGGAGGTTGTCAATGTACAAACCTTCCTTAATAGCCTCCACAACTTTGGGATCCTCTTTAATAATGGAAAGATGTTTTAAGATCGTGGCATTAAGAAGAAACTGTGAGCAAGTCGCCCCGAACAACACTACCTTAAATCGGTAGCAAAGGAAGAGTGAATATAAGTCCAAGGGATCCTTTGGCCACAGAAATCGGGTGTAATCACGATCTTCTTCATGAAGTCTCAACATGAGAAAGGCCTTCTCGATGTCACTTATCCAGGCATATTTGTGTACCCTGAATCGCAGCAATATTTTTGCTAGATCCGGTACTAGTGATGGCCCTGTGTAAAGCCAGTCATTAAGACTTGGTCTGCCCTTGCCAATACTAGCGGAACAGTCGTACACAATACGAACGGGCGTCGTTGTGCTATTTTTGGTGACCCCGTGATGTGCCAAATAATGACTGTTTTCAGTAACACCGAAAGGAATCTTTTCAATAAAATCACGATGAAGTTGATCTTGGATAACGTTGGTGTTGTGACTACAATAGACAGGTTCTTGCTTGAAACGCTTCTGCAGACCCCTAAGGCGACCCGCTGCTAAACCATAATTAGAAGGCAGCTTCTCTTTATGTTGGTTCCATGGCAGTCTGACTTCATATTGCTGATTCTGTACAGAGTATGTTACTGTCTCCTTGTATATGTCCAACGCAATGATGTTTTCCTTTGAATCTTCGTTTGGAGAAATTCCTAGATGATCCAGTTCCCACATACATTTTAATTCATTTTGACATAGATTACTTGATTCCGTGGATATATATTGATCCATCGAGGTGACCGCAACTTTCAAAATTGTAACTACCTCTACTTGGGCGCTAGACTTTTCGTTATGGCAGGATCCACTTAGTGCATAACCAAATTTAGTGGGCAAGAGAATTATGTCACCCTCTTTCTTGTACCCTGGCCGCACTAAGTCATAATAATAATCGGCACCAACCAACAAGTCCAGTCGAGATGTCTGTGTCATTAGAGGATCAGCTAATTTGTAACCTTTGTCTCGCAAAACTCTCATGTCTGCTTCAAGGCATTCTGATCCTTTGTGATCCGGGAGAGTTTCTACCACAACTGTTTGTAGAGGATAGTTTCTGCCCCGGAACTTGTAATTGAAGGACACTACTGGGTGCTTTCTGCTCTCACATGCTCCGGTATACCCTCGCAACTCTAGCTCTTCATCACCCACCTTTATATAATGGATCGAGTATAGAGCGGAATTTAAGATGAAGGTGCGCTGTGAGCACTGATCCAGCAGTGTTCTCATCTTGACTGTTCCTCTTGATTCCTTAACTGTTGGCAGCATTACAGTTGGGAGGATAATACTAGTCTTCTTTGACGACACAGACATCGTGGTAGTTTGCGTCTTGGTCTTTGTTACCTGTTGAGGTTTTTGCTCCTTCTTTGCACCGTCCCATTGAGATCTGGACTGACAGAGGATATGGTAGTATCTGTTTTGACAGAACTTGCAGCTGCGGATGTCAGGGTTCACACAACCATTGCTCCCGTGGGTTGAAGATAAGCACCCGGTGCAAAGGTTGAGTTGCTTTGCGCGTTTTACTTTCAGAGCACTGGGTTTGAATTTGATACACTTAAACCATGCATGTGCCCCTTCGCACAACTTGCAACCCTTCCTTCGCACCGAGGCCTCCTGCACCGCAAAGGATGCTGAAGCAACTGGTATGTGTGGCGTAGTCCGTTCTGCTACACTTTCCATGTTAAACACTTCTGTCTGGTAAGCCTGGACAAACCTTTCTAGGTCCAGACCTTCTTCACCTAAAGTTCTCTTTAATGTTTCCTTTAGTGGGGATGGCAATTTATTCATGAGAATTACAACACTAGCTTCATTAAGGGTAATTTGTAGGGTCTCTATTGAACTCAGGTGTACTTTCAAAACTAGCATAGAATCCCTTTAGTTCCTCGACATTGTAAGAGGGAGGATTCATAGTAGTAAGGTTAGTTATTTGTGCCGCCTTAATTCTATCACTGTGCCCATAGGTTTTCTTTAGAAGGGCAACCGCTGTTTGGTAGCTGGCTCCCTCAATTGCGAAACCTTCAATGAGTTGTTTGGCTCGCCATTCAGTTGACCTCTTAAGTAGGTGAATTTTTGGATGTCACTGAGCTCCGCATTGCTGTGGACACTACAGTGGAACATATCCCAGAATCCCAGCCATAGAGTGGGATCACTGTCAAACACAGGAAGGGTTATTTTCGGCAATCTTATACCGGCATTTTTGTTAACTGCAGCACGATTTGGCTCCTTGTGTTTTAGCTTACCTTTGAGGAGGATGATAACTTTATCAAGACACTCTACTGTATATAATCTACGTCTGTTTCTATGTCCGCGAAATACTCGGCGTCATCTTCATAGAGCGTTTCCATTTCGCGGCGACATAAATTTAAATCTTCGAGCTGTCTTAATATCGAAGCCAATTTAGCCTCAATCGCACATTATCTGCATCAACTAAAAATGTAACAATATCTTTGGTGATCCTAGTCAAACCACTCTTGATACCCCCATTGTGTTGCTTGTACTGGGACAGTGTCAACGACATGATGGCAATACACAGGAAATAGAATAGAATATTACTATATCTTACCTACATGGACGTCAAGCGCACTCAGAAAGTTAGCTGATGCCAATAAAGGCAAGATATAGGGAACCCCGACTCAAACGTAATAATTAATTAAATGTGTGATGCCGGGGTAGGGCAAATTAAGCGGGAAATATGATGCGGAACGCAATAATAAAAGTAAACGAACACATAAATATCTCCACAATTTAATTTAAAAGGTAAACCTTATATTAAATGCGGCAATTTTGTTGGTGTAGGGCAATAATGAGGGAAATAGGCTAAGACGCAAAGAGCAATAATAAAAGTTAACGAATACCTACCATCTCCACTCACTAAAGTAATGAACCTTACATAATATGCGGTAAAATGTTGCTAGAGCACACTAAGGAAGGGAGGCCAAAAAGGTGTATAACAAGCCAATTTAAATTGTAAACATATATTAAACTAGGCTAGCCCAAAATGTTTGTGGTAATTACCCCCTTTAAATTTAGTTAAGACTGAATAAATTCAATTTAACCCTTATAATTTACTTTACATTAATTTAATTGTTGTAATTATATACCTAGCCTATAGCCTACCACCTAAGTATTGTAGATGTGGCTCTCCCAGGCCACAGAAGACGCGATAGTGGCAAAGTTACCGCCAGGGTGGTAAAAATGGGTGGTATATCGGCTGGAGGCTGCCCATATGGCCGGGTAAAATAAGCGGGACCCGGCGGAAATTAGGCCACAGACAATAAATACCAGCCCACAAACCTACAGGGGACACCAGGGAAGCGGAAGTAGGGAATAGAAAGAATGAAAAGCTAGGAAATAGTAGACAATAGGAAAGCATAAGAAAGAAAAGACAAAGAAGAAAAGACAGCATAATGCAAAAGTCAGAGGTATCGAAGGACCATATTGTGAGAATTCGATAGTAAACAAAGCGGAATTTACCTATAAACTCACAAGAGTTAACTTACTTTTATTGGTTGATAGGGATAGATAGCTCAATGATAGTGGTAGGAATAGATGGAAGATGTGGCCACTAAGATATAAGAATTAGGATGACTTAGCAGGAAACAGGTGGTTGTATTGGAGCGGCTAGAAGAAGATCTTGATGAGGTCGTAGCGAAAGCGATTCTAGTTTGTCTTGGAGCGAGGGACCCTCAGGTTCCCGAATATGACGCATGCGCAGTTATCTTATCTACCTAGGCGTCATTTAACTAACTACAAGATATACCAGATTTATTATAATGACAACCCGATATAATAATGGATAATAAACCCATAAAGACTTAATACTAAATAGTATATATCTTGTATATAGATATATAACTTAGCCTAATACTGGCGCCTAATTTGAACTTCCAGTATGTTAACTTAACCTAAACTGTTGAGTTACTTAACCCGTTGGAGCCCCGGCTAGTTATAATATTTTGTTCACCCCAGTCCCAAGCCATTTTCACTTATTTTTTTTGTTTGCTAAAATGGAAGACAAGGATGAAAAATGAAAACAAATAAAATAAATCACCTCTGACATTTTTTTTTGGGGGGGGGGGGCCGGTGGGGGGTTGGGGGGGGGGAGCCTCAAAAAAATGTGTTGAGCCAAAATGGAAGAGAATGGTGAGAAATGAAGACAAAAATAAAAAAAAACTCATTTCGGTCATTTGGGGGGCGGGGGGGGGGTTTCAATAGTTCGTCTCCCCCGCATGACCACCCGCCCGGGAGCACTAGGGTAAAAACTGAGTATGGCATTGTACGGCATACATCCTAAGGAGTATCTCACATAAATCTCAAGCCTCTAGCTCCCATACGACCAGAGTAATGAAGGTTCAAAGTGGCGGTGAACTAGGGATGTAAACTATCCCCACTAAGCCCACCACCACCAGCCGCGCGGCTGTCTCGGCCCGCTCACACCTACTGGCCCGGCTCCCACACACACTACGGTACCTCCCCCTCCTATTCTCCCGCCATTTCCTACCTTACGAGCCACGTAAGTGTTTTTTATATGTCGGACGCACGTGATGCGTCGCTGGGAGTTGGTGATAAAAGACTGCCGACGCAACACGTGCGATGCTGGGTCTCACCGGGTTAAGAGTCGACAAATTAATTACCAGGATATGTTTATAAATTATTATCCACATAAATACTACCACCAAAGATACGTACATAGATTCTCATTTCACCACGCCAAGAAAGAGTATGATAACTATCTCGTGTGCATTGAAGACTTCAGCTCTTCGATGCACACGACACCAAACTCTTACCCGCAAGTTCAGACTTCGTATTTCTTTCCCTTTACACACTATTATTGTTTTCCAAGGTTTTATTGAGTTCATGTAGATATTATATTTTAATTAACCTTTGATGAAGTACCTTTTTTTATGAGAGGTATTTAGGTTTAATCATCATCCCATCACTTAGTAAAGTAATTATATTAAAGGATACCTTGACCACCAGAGTAAGAAGGGTTTATAGACATCATTAACCCTTCTTTGGCGGCGCGCAACTTATGTCGTGTGAAATAAATATGTACTAAGTGGCGGTTCACAACTTATGTTGTGTGCCATTTTCACCACGTAATGTTGCTGAGAGAGAGAGATGAGTGGTGGGATGAGCGTAGCAAGCGTATGACTGTTCCAGACCACCGCGGCGGACCTACTGACATGAATCCCACCCTCCCCCACCCTCTCGCACTCGCTACACAGAGAATTATGTAGGGAAAGTGCCTAATTACATGGTTTTTGCACTCGTGTTGCACGATCGTTGCAACAGAACCAGTGGTCGTACAAGGATGGTTGGGGTGTCATTGGAAAGCTCTGTTTATGCCCTTTCAGGGATAGATACTTGGTTTATGCTCTGGGTCTTATTTAGGCATGAAAATTATCACGTAAACAAATAGGGTAAAAACACCCCGCTGGGCGGTACATATAAATTACCGCCTAGGCCGCTCGTAAGGTGTTAAGGATACCTCCTCATGCCCTTCCCATCCTAGAGGGTAGGAAGGATTCCTCTCAGTAATCCTACATACCAGTTCAGGATTTCTGGAGGGAAGTTAAGCAATTGTAAGACTTCTAAATATTGGCAACACCACCTTAGAAGTCTTATAATTAACCTTCCAATCAGTTGGACGAACGGCCTCCCGAAAGTTCATTATACTGTTTGCGAGTAAAAAATCCTATTCGTAGGGAACTTTGTTAGACGAGGCACAACCCGGCTAACATAGAGGCCCTTGATAGGCGGTGTCTAGCAAGCCTAGTAGTGAAGCGTACAGGCTCCCGGAAACTTCAGTATTATTCTTAAGTTACCGAAACTGTGGCCTGTTACAGGAAACTTTGCTATCACTCAGCAACACCAGTGAGAAACATAGCTACTGTAATAGGAAAAACTTTCCTTAAGTTAGGAAGAAGGATAACGGCCTCCCGCTCCTTCCTCTTAATTATAAAGGTAAGCACACACCAGCACCATCTCTAAAAGAAGTTGAGGTGTACGGCACTACCGTCCTCAATATTCTCTAGATTGGGAAGTGAACAAGTGCTACCTCAGGAACTTTGTTATTGCTCGGCAACACCAGCGTAACATTGTTTTTTTGGATAGGTCTTGCTTTCTTCAGTAAAAGTAGAGAGACTCCGGCAACGCCGACCTCTCTACTATTACTTTGGAAGGTAAGCACTGCACCAAGTGTCCTGATATAGGAACTTTGTTAATGCTCGGCAACACCAGCATTTAACATTGGCTCTATTGTCAGGTTCCACTTTTCCTGGTAAAAGTGGAGAGACTCCGGCAACACCGACCTCTCTGTTTTTATTTAGTAGAAGTGGACACTGTACGAAAGTGTCCATGTATGGAAACTTTGTTATCGCTCGGCAACACCAGCGTAACATTGTCTCTGTTACTAGGTTGCATTTTCTCTAGTGAAGAGTTGAGAGATTCCGGCAACACCGACCTCTCTACTCATTACAGTTGAGAGTGGACACTACCACTTTTCACAGGTAGTCTCAAAACCTCTGAGACCGCTGTGTTATAGATTGGGCTTGGCGAGATACCCTCAAGGGCACTCTGCATATACAAGTCCTTGGTGCACTGAGTCTGTGGCATCCCATTAGACTGTGTAACTTAAAGGTTTACACACCGCCCTGGGTACTCCGAACCTCTCATAAAGATCAGGATAGTCAGTAAGGATACTTTAACCAAACTTACTGCGTTTGTCCGATATCGTATTATAAATTACGATATTTAAGATCCCATTTCGAGAGTACCTTAACAGGACTTCATCAACGGTTGATATACAGATTAGGATAGTCGAGTATTTCTCCAAACCTCTGAAATACTCGCGTTATTCCGGTATGGTGTCCAACTGTAATTGCCCGACAATTACTATATGTTATGGAGCCATACTTAAGATCTCAAGCCCAATCAACCAATCTGTAACTACTTAACACAACCGGCGCACAGAGAAGCAGAAGACTAGAGCCAGCCACCACCGGAAGTATCATCAGGAGAAACGAACAAGAGAAGACATCTAAGCCGAGACAAAGAGAAAAAGAGGAAAAAGTGACTAAAATCGTAATCTACCTAGTGACGTAAATAAACAGAGTCCCCTAAGCGACTCTGTCTAAAAATTCAAGTTTTCTAAGAAAATAAACAGAGTTCCCTCAAAGTGTCCTTAAAAGTTCATAAATAAATTCAAGTGTTCATAAGTGGAAGTAAAAGAAAAAGATTACTTTTATCCATAGTCTAAATCCTGTAGCAGTGTTTCCTACTCTTTAAAAAGTGATTCTGAATTCATTCCATTTAAGCCGATTTTGGGAGCCAAGCGACTCTGTCTGAAAATTCAAGTTTTCTAAGAAAATTAACAGAGTTCCTCCAAAGTGTCCTTAACCCTTATTTAGCGGCGAGCAACATAAGTCGAGTTAAATAAAGCTGGACTATGTGGCGGCGCTCGACATAACTCGAGTGGCAATTTCAGCACGTAATGTGGCTGAGAGAGAGAGACAAGTGGTGGCAGGAGACTAGCGAGCGTATGACTGCTCCAGACCACCGCGGCGAACCTACTGACACAAATCTCAGCTCCCTCCTCCCTCTCTCACTCGCTACATACTCAATTATGTACTGAAAGTACCGAATTACCTGCTTTTTGCACTCGCGTTGCACGGTTATTGCAAGAAAACTATCCATCATACAAGGATCGTTATGGTGTCATTCGAAAGCTCTGTTTATGCCCTTTCAGGGATAGGTACTTGTTTTACGTTCTGGGTCTTATTTAGGCATGAAAATGATCACGTAAACAGCCCTATTTTGGCTAAAAACACCCCGCTGTGCGGTACACATAAATAAACCGCATAGGCCGCTCGTAAGGTGTTAAAAGTTCAAAATAAATTAAAGTGTTCATAATCGGAAGTAAAGGAAAAAGATTACTTTTATCCAGTGTAAATCCTGTAGCAGTGTTTTCTACTCTTAAAAAGTGATTCTGAATTAATTCAATTTAAGCCGATTTTGGGAGCCAAGCGACTCTGCCAAAATTTCTCAAAATAATCAAAAATATTTTAGAGTCCACCATCGACTCTGCCATTTTCTATAGAGGACATCTAGCTACCACACCTAAGTCAGTTGACCTTCAACTTGTTCTTTTACCAGTGCGCATGGTAGAAATTAATCAAAATACGTAACACAGAAATCCTACTTTTTCCACATAAGCTCGCAAGTCGAATCTTTCTCGAATATAGGGATTCCTTATAGCGGAAGATATTAACAGTGATTACCCTCGATGTTCAACGGTGTTTAAATATTCTAGATTAAAGGAATATAGTGAAGCTGTGCGGAATACCTGCTCTCTATCTAGATCCGTTATTGTGCTCGAAGATAGTAAATAGTTTTAAGTGCTATTCACTGGTAATGTTTCATTAGATACTTTCAAGTTGTTTCTTGTATTTAGTGAGTAAGAAATAAAGCTGAATTTCCTAAACCATATTTTGCGATATATACTGTATAATTATCCTCTGTTACCTTTTATTTATATGTACTTATATGAACTCGGAAGTCCCAGTATAGTAGAACTCACCTGTATCAATCGTTAATCCTGAATAAAATCAGGGCATGACATTGGTGGCTAGCGGTGGTTCTTTATTCGGAAGGAAAAATTCAATATATTTAACATATTTGAAAGAAACACGAGATAATATACTAATATAAATATGGCCGCTCCACGCTCTCACATCGCCATTCCTAAATATGATGGGGATACATATGAAATAGAAGTGTACATGGACATAGTCAAACCAGTATTAGACTAAGCCTATACCACAGACCGCGAGAAAATAGCCATCCTTCTTACGCACTTCTTGGCTTACAGTGTGCTGGCCTGATAATCCAGAAGGATTTGATAGCATGCCAAAATCACGGTTTCAGGAAAAGCAGGAAGTTTTAAATCGCCGTTTGCTGAGGGTTAACTCATAAGCTGCACAGCTATGGTATTTGAAAGTGCCTGCCATGCGAATGTATTTGGATTAATTCCTGACAAAAATAATAAATTGTCCATATATGTAATTAATATTTATCCATATGTGCCTATTTTACTTTTAATATGAACATATGAACAATGGAAAGCAATCAAACAAGTGGTAACAGCAGTTCCCGGACATCTCAACCAGTAGACCATTTCAACCAGTAACTCTCAACCAGTGCCAAATCAACCAAGACCAACCAAGCCAGTGCCAAAATATAGTATTAACCTAACCTAACCTAACCTAACCGTATTGGTTGATTTGGTACTGGTTGAGAGCTACTGGTTGAAATGGTGTACTGGTTGAGTTGGCCGGTCACCGGTAACAGCAATTGGCTGGTGAAGATCGTATATTTTAGTCCCACGGTCGTAATCTGACCTTGACCGGAGAGAGAGAAACACCCTCACTCTCTCCTGTCTCGCATGGCACTGAGAGACAAGGGGAGCTCTCAGACTGGCTTAGAGGGTCGGAGATACACTCCTCCATCATCCCCCCTCTTTCCCAGGCATCTTCGCACGAAGAAACTCAATAAATATCTGGAATAATATTATGGAAAATACCGGATAATTAAGGAGGGGTGAAAAAGGGGGGGGGGGGGAAGGGGGGAGACATGTGTAGGAGTGGTAGCAAGTAATGGAGGGGGATTATCTCACCTAATCACAAATTGCTTTGTTATGAGTGCCACTGGGGTGTTTTAACCCATTGCCTGCAGGAGATTTTCCCAAACGCCATGGCAATTTACAGCAATTTACAGGATTTTAAAGCCTCTTAAAGCCTGAAGAATTGAATGCGAGGGTGCGGGAGCTCGACAGGCCACACGTCCTTCCCCCAGCCACCTGGCCGCGCACTGAGGGCTCTGAGTCAGAGTCTCGCGAAATATTGCTACCAAAGGCAAATGTAGCGCGACATTAGCGAAAATTGCTCATTTTAGCGACTGTCTATGGTAGCGCTGCGGGTGAACCCCCGAGCTACGAAGCTTGTTTTGGTGTCATTTTGAAGCTAATTTCTTCTAGTTTTTGGCTGAATACATTTCATTACATTCAGACACTTGCCTAATCAATCAGGAGTGCCTGAATGAGCCCCAATATGGCGGAAATAGATGGAAATATGCCTGCTTCAAAAGTTTACTCTCTTGAAATTTGGTACCTTCTCTTTGCTGGCCTTGAGTTTGTTGCTATTAAATATTAAATGGAATGTGATAATATGATGGTCACTATTTCTGAAATCATCACCAACATTAAAATTCTCTATCAATTCTTCTTTTGCTGCATGTACAATGTCAAGGACATTATTTCCACTGGTCGGAGATCTAACAAATTGATAGCGCGAACTCTCTTGCAAGTTTGCATACAGGTCATGCCCAGAGTGTGAAGTAAGACTATCTCCCCACTTGGTCACAGGTAAATTGAAGTCGGCAAAAACTATGGTGTCTTGTGAGTTACTTATGTCTGCCATTTGCTGATAAATATCTTGGTCAGTTTGCAGTGATTGAGCTGGAGGTCTGTATATTAACGCAAGTATTATTTTTGTATCTCTATTATTTCATACTAGTACAAAGAATGTCTCAAAGTTAGCAATTTGAGGTTTTGACAAGAGGTTGGATTTGAGACTTTCTTTGATAAAAAGTAAAACTCCACCTCCATTTTTATTCATTTGAATTTTTTCAAACATTAGATAACCTGGAAGTGAATACTCAGCTTAAAAGAACTCTGTCTTCTCTATTGAGCCATGATTCTGTTATGCCAATTACATCATAATATTCTGTAACACTAGTTCCTCTAAATCTGAAAATGTATTGCGTATGCTACAAATGTTTGCATAGAAAACCTTTGAAGTTGTGGGTTTAGAATTCACAGAATGGTCTTTAATCAAATTTTTGGTTCTGGTCGGATCTACATTTACGTACCTGTCTGTCCTCTGTCCTCGATCCTCGTCCCTGGTGGTCCTCGGTTGACTGCTACTTTTCTAAAAATCGCTTCCTGGTCCTGGGTGCACTGGCGCAGAACTCTGAGTTGGCCACGAACCATGGAATCTCCTACCTCCTACGAGCCAAATTTCTTCCATTTCTTCTTTATTGTCTAAGTTTGCAAGAATCTGGTAACTGTTCTGGCACATGGTTTCGGGGATGATCTTCCTTGTGATGGGGCGAACGTTGTTGCTCATGGCGCAGAAGTTGTCCTGAGGGAAAGAGAGCAGAGGCATTATTTAATTCTTCCTGATCTGGTGCATGTACTGAAGATGGTACATAAGGCGTTGGGCTGTTGGAAAATATATATAATAGACGGGGAGACAAGACAACACGAGCTTAGCTTAACTTCTGTAATCTACAATTACCTAAATACAACTAGGTAAATACACACACACACAAACACTCGCATTCACATACACATGCATTGACACACACACATATACATATTCATACACACACACATTTGTGCTCTCTCTCTCACACACAAACACACAATCACATGCAGTCTCTCTCTCTCTCTCTCTCACACACACACGCACGCAACCACAAAATGTCACACATTCTTCACCTTCAAACATTTCCAGTATAATGATAAATTCAGCCCTGTGCCAAATTTTTAGGTCCGATTTTTATAATGTTTTTTGGGGGAATCTTAAATTCGGGTTTCTGGTGTTTATATTTGTCTGTGAGCAGGACTTATTTAAACTATTTTTGTATTTCGCTGACTGGGTAATGTTTATTATGGATTGTTGTAGTCCTTGTAACTGTTAGATACTCCAATATATCCAACTATTACTCCATGAATTACTTAAACACTAGAATACATATTTAAAGTATATCTCACTATTATAACCTTAATACAACTACTCATATTAGTAAACATAATATTTCTTACACCGACTGTATATGATGGAGGCAAGTGGTACTGGGCACCTAGAATCTGAGGTTTAACACCTTACGAGCGGCCTATGCGGTTTATTTATGTGTACCGCCCAGCGGGGTGTTTTTAGCCAAAATAGGGCTGTTTACGTGATCATTTTCATGCCTAAATAAGACCCAGAACGTAAAACAAGTACCTATCCCTGAAAGGGCATAAACAGAGCTTTCGAATGACACCATAACGATCCTTGTATGATGGATAGTTTTCTTGCAATAACCGTGCAACGCGAGTGCAAAAAGCAGGTAATTCGGTACTTTCGGTACATAATTGAGTATGTAGCGAGTGAGAGAGGGAGGAGGGAGCTGAGATTTGTGTCAGTAGGTTCGCCGCGGTGGTCTGGAGCAGTCATACGCTCGCTAGTCTCCTGCCACCACTTGTCTCTCTCTCTCAGCCACATTACGTGCTGAAATTGCCACTCGAGTTATGTCGAGCGCCGCCACATAGTCCAGCTTTATTTAACTCGACTTATGTTGCTCGCCGCTAATTAAGGGTTAAGTAGACGTCAGCTTCTAGTCAGCATTCCCGAGATCTCACAATAGAGTTGGTTACACGTGACCGCTCTGATGGAAAGTTACCCAGAACAAGTCACGTTGGAAGCCACACCTTATGATGTCATTATTGACAGATACTAGGATTGGTCGTGAAGTACACGTGAATGATAATGAGTGGTTTTACGTCATAAAGAGGGGCGTAACCCAACATAATATAAGGTGGGTATCCAGAGAGCGAGGGCAGAAACAAGAGAGACCCCGGCTCGCTCATCGAAGGGTCAGAGGTTAGCTCCGTGTGTGATAACCAGACTATATAACATACTTGAATTAATCGTACTGATACGAATACTTATACAATCAATATATTAGTGTACTTCTGAATAAGTCTTAAGATATCTTTAATTATTCTATTCTTAATTATTTTCAAGTTTCATTTACCTAACCTTACCATTTATCTAACATTCATTTGAGTTATCTAATTAATCCCAGGGTAAACCTCTGATGGTGGCAGCATATATATAGGGGAATTGATACCATTATTAACCCTATTCCCTTAAGCTTACATAGTGTGCAGCGTGTGGTCCTTTTTTGTTACAACAGAGGCTACACTCACGTGTCGATTAATTGACCGCTAAAGCTACTAAAAGTATTTAATTTTCAAGTCACTGGAGTCTGTATACATAATTATATATAATTCACACACGGCGGGCTGAAACACTTGTACATCTGGCAAGTTTCCCTCCCTGCCTGCAACGCTCTCCCACACAACTACGGGGCTGGTCGCAAATTCGTCAAAATATTCTTGCGGCGGAAGCAGGGAATCCTCAACTTTGTCTGACGGAGGAGGAGTCTACATGGATATGGTACCGACGTGTGGTGTGATTGGCCTGACTTAGGAGGACCAACGCTGACTGACAGTGGTTTGAGGCCGAATTCTGGACGTCGCCGGCACTGAAAACCACCCAAGCTCAACCGCGGCTAACTCACAACAATTCTCTTCAGCCTAGCATACCCCAGAGGAACTGCAGGCAGTTGTATCTTTCCTTGGTTTGAATGAGGATTTACGATACAGCCAGGCGTGACATTGAAGAGGTAACGTGTTACTGGAGGTCTTAAGTGCATATTTCTATCCATAAAATTATACCAATCTTAATTCAATACATTCATTCAATTGTGTAATTCATTTTTTTCTATCACTGCCTTTTAATTAATTAATTAATTTGTGCAAAATAGGGTGTATTTAGATTAAAGATTTTTTGTGCGGTGTTTTTACAGGAATTATTTACTATATATATGGGAGGATTTTATATATTATATGTTTATCAAGTGAAATTTCCACATGTCATAACACGACTGTTTAAAAAAAGGCCTAAGGTTCCCGCTATCAATCCAGTTGATCCCGAATTATCTGATATTGCTGAGGATAGCGGAGACGATTTTTCGGACGATTATTGGAGTGATTTTGATAATCATTATTCAGAGATTGAATCTCAAGCAAATCCTACTAATTTTCTTTATTTTGTGACTGCTTCAGAACTACTGATTACTTGCCCGGACTGTGCACCCTTTAATAAATCATGTATCGACCAAGTTTATGTAAGCGACTCGTGTCTATTGGTTTCGTCACATCTTACTCTTTACCCATCTTTCACTCACATGCTTTCGCTCACAGAACATGGTATTCTGTTTGCTAGCATTCCGTCTGAAGTAAATATTACGAACAACTTTTAATTTCCCAAGATAATTTCGCGTGAGATTGAAACTTTGGAACTGATTAACACATCCATGGATACGTGGTCATTCATGTATTTCGTTCGCCCTGAGTACGTCTACCCTCTGCCACTGTTCACTGGTCTTGTCGTGCTTATTTTCATTATCATTTTCCTTGTAATTTCCAGGAACATTGAGGGTAGGTTGACAAGGATTGTGATTATCCAAAATGTTAGACCGTAAATTGTTTTCATTATGTGTAAGGCAATAGGGGCTTGTAAACAGACCTGTGGCATTTTTGTTGGTACGATTCCGTGTTTAACTTACCTTGCATACATTTTATTTGTATATTGGAATTGTTCTTTTTCAGGTTTTCTGTTTTCAGCATTTGTTTTTAATATATTCTATATAAATTTGATTGTGTTTACTGTATATCTATTTTGCAAATTTTATTTGTTATTTGCATATTGCATATTATTTGATTGGTTTAATTTTCTTTCCTTGGTATTCCGTGTTGAAAACCAGAATTCAAAGATATTACCTATCTCTTTCTTTTCCTTAGTATAAGCTTCAATGTAGTGTTTATCTATATTGAAAATTAGTTGCACTCTACATCTACGAATTCATCACAGTGTTATCAATGTTGAAATCTAGTATTATAACTCTTGAAACACGAGTTATCAATTTTAATTTTAATATTAACTTGCACTATACCCTACTATTTATTGTATTCATATTTCAGAACCACTGATGACTGGATAACATTTTCGATCAAAGACATTGACGAAGTGGTGTAGTAATTGGTGGATCCTATCGAAAGGATGATAAACTTTCTCTACATTGCTTCAGTTATGTTCGATTTGCTCGTATGTCTTTGTTGTTTGGGGTATGGGTCCACTTATATTTATATATAAAATCTCTTTATATTGTTCTTATGTAAATTTTTCTTCCAGATTTTCTTAATTTGAAATTCCCTTTTATATAATAAATTTACAAACTTCAATTAATTTTACAAAAACAAAAACAAAACAGAAAAAAAAATCACAAAACCTAAAAATGTATTCTTGATACTATAATAACTTTCAATGGGAGTAATTTCAGTGGAAGAAATTATGTCTCTTATCTTTAAGGGGGGCGTGTTAGATACTCCAATATATCCAACTATACTCCATGAATTACTTAAACACTAGAATACATATTTAAAGTATATCTCACTATTATAACCTTAATACAACTACTCATATTAGTAAACATAATATTTCTTACACCGACTGTATAGATGGAGGCAAGTGGTACTGGGCACCTAGAATCTGAGGTTTAAGTAGACGTCAGCTTCTAGTCAGCATTCCCGAGATCTCACAATAGAGTTGGTTACACGTGACCGCTCTGATGGAAAGTTACCCAGAACAGGTCACGTTGGAAGCCACACCTTATGATGTCATTATTGACAGGTACTAGGATTGGTCGTGAAGTACATGTGAATGATAATGAGTGGTTTTACGTCATAAAGAGGGGCGTAACCCAACATAATATAAGGTGGGTATCCAGAGAGCGAGGGCAGAAACAAGAGAGACCCCGGCTCGCTCATCGAAGGGTCAGAGGTTAGCTCCATGTGTGATAACCAGACTATATAACATACTTGAATTAATCGTACTGATACGAATACTTATACAATCAATATATTAGTGTACTTCTGAATAAGTCTTAAGATACCTTTTATTATACTATTCTTGATTATTCTAAACTTTCATTTACCTTTATCTAACATTCATTTGAGTTATCTAATTAATCCCAGGGTAAACCTGTGATGGTGGCAGCATATATATAGGGGAATTGATACCATTATTAACCCTATTCCCTTAAGCTAATATAACCTCCTTGTAACTGTATGTCTTTCCTAAATATCTATGCATCTCTCTCTCTCTCTCTCTCTCTCTCTCTCTCTCTCTCTCTCTCTCTCTCTCTCTCTCTCTCTCTCTCTCTCTCTCTCTCTCTCTCCTATGCTCGTTTCATATCCCAGCTGAGGGTAAGCTGAATCTCTTAGCAGGTGATTTCTGGACAAATATTAAACTACTTTGTATCTGCATCATAAAATACCATGTTTATTTGATTATTGTAATAACGGGTTCAAAAAGCAATGCAACGAAACCCTCACCAGACCTACCCAAATACCTAGAAGACACACGAGTTAAAGGCCACACAAGGACCTCAACTTATATATCAACAGTCGAGGAAGAAATGAATCAACCACAAGCAAAAATAGCCAGCCTACGAGTGAGAAGATGGAAGAAAAGGAGTGGGACACAAGCACAAGCAGAGAAAGGAACAACGCAGTCTGTGCTCCTAAATCAACGTCCTCTAACATACCTAGGAACAACACAGTCTACCATAAATAAACAGCACCTTCTACCGAGAATCACAGGAACTACAAGGCCCCTCAGCGAGCATGACCTGAGTCCGAGCCAATCACCTGGGTTTCGTCCGGACCAATCGCAAGGTCAGAGGTACAGATTAGAGGCATCTCCAAGCCAAGGACCCGATTTGAACTACAATGAAGAGGAATTTATGCAAGTTCCTCATCAAGATTTATAATTTTATTACAACAGATAATCTCAGAATAAATATCTCGACAGTGCGGAAGACCAATACAATCAGGGAGAACGGATTCACAGTGAATAAGAAAAATATTGCATAGACAAGTGATAATCGAGAAATGTAAGAATTACAGGAAAATAATTATCATGCAACCATGCAAGCTTCTTTAAATAAGAATTTAATGTTAACAGATAAAGAACAACAATCCCCATGTGTTACTATATGTATTGTATTTTTAAGGCAAATATTAACTTCACCATAATTCGAAAACTGAAATTACAATGCCCCTCATATTCCGAAATCAACTAAACATGATCCAAATAAAACCTTGAATATCAACTCACGGAAATTGAGGAAAGTTAGGTAAGCATTGTCACATCCGTCTACTAGCCAACGGCGAACTAGAATAAGATCCAATGTCAGGTAGTAACTGTTAGGGTTAAGCCAATCGTCCCTATACATAGCTCTCTCGTAACACTAGAAGTGCCCGTTCTAGTCAGTGTGAAATACCTAGAAGTGTATATTCTAGAAGAGGTGTGAGCTAGAAGTGAAATATCTAGTTGTGTAGGAGAGGCTCTAGAAATGCAAGTTCTAGATAAATAGCCCAACACTAGAAGTGAAATATCTAGATGCAGTGAAATACTAGAAGTGATTATTCTAGTTTTGTGGAAAACACCGTCTCTCTCTTTAATAAATGAGAGAGGCTTAGAAGCATACGAGTGAATCACAGACCAGATTTATCTAAAGGATCCTGCTTCTAGTCTAAGTATTTTCTATAGTTCTTGAGTTTTGGAATTGTTGTGAAGGCTTTATAAGATATATTGAGTGTTCAAGTTATAATAATTCATCGAGACCCCTTTGGCCTCTCCTTTGACTAAATCATAATCAATATCCGTGGAAACCTTATATACATCTTGCTCGTAATTAGTAAATATAATATTCTGAATATAACTTTGTTGTATTCCCTAGAATATATATATATATATATGGGTGTAACCTAGATATATATGAAAACATCATATATCAACCTTTTATGAACACTAGTAGATCTTATGTAATGTGTATATTATCAGTCTATATCTATGTGTGTACCAAAGTGTTCAAAGAGAGCGCAACTACTATAACCAGCCTTAATTAATTAAAATACTACTTTGCTACGGACATTCCTAGGTCCATGATATTTACACTTTCAAATAACTAGAGATTCCTTCCCCATTAAAATCTTTATCCACCTACCTTCGAGTAACTTATTCTTGTATTACGATTGTTTTTCTTTCTAGTTAATCTTGTGAATAATTCGGCCTACTACGTGATACGGTGAGTAGTATTTGATCTGATCTCGGGAAGTTATATTATATTCTATATATATTATATATGTATTCTTTTATTTCAAACATTTATTTTATTAAGCGTTGTTTCCACATAGCGATTTTGATCAGTTCATTTACCTTTATCTAGTGTCGTCCCAGTTTTAGTTTGTTTATTTTGCAAGTTTTACATAATAATTTCATTAGGTTCAGGGACAGCATAAATGCGAGGCCGGTCTGTACCGGTGGAAACATCGGTACATGACCTGTGCCCCACGTACTCTCCCTTCCTTTACTTGTATTGATGACGAACCCGGACCGGCTACGAACTATGGTATTGATAATTGTTAAAGTACCATTGCACCCGATCTTAAACAAAAAACAAACCAAAATTAACAATAATATAGAAAATACCGGACTGTCTTTAATTGACAACTGTAAATGTAAATTCTGTGCAAATGAATTTAATTTCAAACATCATAAACATTTTAAAAGTTACATTACTAATACAACATTTTTGTTCCTAAATTCTTGAGATAATGTAACTTCTCCATGTAAAGTAAGGAGAGTTATATATTTGATAACATGTGATAAATGTGATAAATGTTGGACAGACGAAGGAGTTAAGAGGAAGAGCCTATGGACATAGAGCTGAAGTAAAGAACGGCATTGACTACAAGATTCTTTTATACAAGCATTTCAACACTGATTTTACCAAATTAGACTATAAATACAAAATTATTGAAATTGTTAGAGAAGAAAAAGATCTTTTAGATAGAGAAAATTATTGGATTGGAAAATTAATTACTATCTATCCATTTGGACTTAATAATCAATTAAAGACTTTTTAAAATATGATTTTAATAACCCTTACTTTAACTTCCCTGTTAGAAACAGAAGACCATGTAGACATGGTAATATAAGACTAAATTTATTAAATAAAAAGAAAAACAGGTCAGATATTAACCTGATTGTCAATATTATGTATTCATTATATATAAATTTCGGAATTAAAAAAATTAAAGATTCATTGAAAGGCCTACAAAAGAACAATTTTGCTCCTTTGATAGAAAATATTATAAATAATAAAAATAATTTCACCAATAAATTTAAAAAATACTGTCTTTGCTTTTATGGAATGTAGCCTTAGAGCCAAATCTAAGAAATTCATAGATAACCCTATTAAGGATATAGTTATATCCACTTTGAATTACTCTTCTAAAATTTTCGACAAAACTAATGTTAACAGTCTAATAAATTCAAAGAAAGTTAAGTCCAAGTTGACGGATGGATATAGAGATTTCAAACCAATAATAGTTTATTCATATGAGCGACCAGTTGGGTCTATTATTTGTAATTATAATACAGTTTTAGATAATCTTTCAGAAAATGATATTTTCAATACTAATAAATGCGTATGCAAAAGAGTCGTGGATATGCCAGCTAACAGACATAATGCATTAATAAAGTTAATTTATAGTCCGATAGGTCATATATTAACAGGTGATGTAGAAATAGTTAAACAATTTGCAAACGACAAATTAGCAGCTATGTCAAAAAGGTTTTAAATATAGAATAGGGAATGATGTCAAAAACGTTTTAAATATAGAATAGGGAATGATAAAGTAACATTTGACAACATTTTAAAAGATATTGTTTTTTCAGTTAATAGATTAAAAGAGAAATTGCCAAAAACTAAGAGATGCGATGCAAGGGAGCTAGAACCATGGTCAAAATTATTGATTAAATTAATAAGAAATAAAGTGTTCTCCTTAAAAAATGAATTTAATCTTTCTGATTTTGTAAACTATAATTATAATAAGCTTAAAATTGATTTAACAAATGTGCATAAATATTTTGTAATCACTACAGTATATAAAGCCAGTAATAATTATGGCGTCATATGTAAGAAATGTTATCTGGAAAACATGAAACAAGAACTAGGCATTAAAGGTAATCAATTTCATAACAAATATTTGCGGTAATTCCGTTTATGAAATGCAGGAAAATTTAATTGTTGATAACTTAATTAATGAACATACTAATAAAAATATAACCTTTGATATTAAACTTTCTGATAAGATTAAATGCATTGCTAAATTATACATGTTACCCAAATTTCATAAAAGACCTTATAAATGTCGCTTTATTGCCGGAGGAAAATTTGCTACCACTAAAACTTTGTCAAAACAAGTCGTACATTGCTTAAAATACATTAAAAGGTATTTATAACCGATATTGTGATACCATCAATAATAGAACTGGCATTAACTATTATTGGAGTGTTGACAATTCAGTAGAAGTTATTGATAAACTCAATACCATGCGGAAAGTTACCTTAGTACATAGCTTCGACTTATCAACTTTGTATACCAATTTGCCTTTTGATTTAGTATTTTCAGAACTTTGCTTTATAATAGATTTGCATTTTGACAGATTTGAAAGTAGTCGTAATCGTTACATAAATGTGAATTCATATTTTAATAATGTGTCACTTAGCTTTGATCCCACTAGTTCAGTATAATTTGATATAACTAAACTTAAAGATGCCCTTAAATTCCTCCTTTTCAATACTTATGTTAGATTCGGGCCCTACATTTTCAAACAAATATTAGGAATTCCTATGGGTGGAAATGCTAGCCCTTTAATTGCACACTTATTCTTGCTTGCGTTAGAATATATATTTATGAAAAACTTAGTTGACAGTAGCAAGAAAAATAACCCCAGAAAAATTAGCACTCGCTAAATTGTTAAGTAATAATAGTAGATATATTGATGATATTCTTGTTTGTAATATGTTAAATTTTAATCAAGTCGCTAAACAAATGTATCCAAATTCCATCCCCTTCACACAAGGTAACGTAAAAGATTAAGTTAAAAATGTTCTTGATATAACTATACAGATTGTTAATGAACAGTGCACACTTATAATATACCACAAAGTTGACGATTTTAATTTTAACGAAATAAACTTTCCTTTCCCTAATAGTAATATCGATAGTAAAATAACTTATAATTGTTTTTATTCCCAGCTAATAAGATTTTGTAAAATGTGTACCAGAGTAGAAGACTTTTGGGATAGAGCTAGGTTACTATACAGACTCTTAGTAGACAGAGATTTTGTTGCAAGTATATTGTTGCATAAATTTAATCTTTTTAAGGTCAATTATTGTGACTGTATTTTAAAATTTGATATCAATAAATTTAATCAAGCATTATTTACTTGAAGTTTCTATTATAACCTCTGCTTACTTTTTGGTCTGTATGTATTAATATTTAATGTTTTCTATTGTTATTGTTATTATTATTATTATTTATAATTAATTGTTCTTGTTAAAAGAGTACTCTTTTGTTTAAATCTATTGTGCCTTCTTCATATTTTCAAATATTGTTTATTTATTATACTGTATCTATTCATTGTCGATAGGATCAATTGCTTGCTTTTGCGATTTCCTTAGTTTATTTGTACAATAAATGTAGGTTGTTAGTAGGGTAGTAATTGTTAGGGGTAACTTGAAGCATGCTATGCTTACAGGTACCTACCCGATAGCACTATTGTTAGTGAGTGATTATGTGTTTTGTACTTTTGTTGATATCTTGTCAAATTGCAAATTTAGCTTAATATAAAATTTGATATAAATTGTAGTTTCTTTATTCATTCAGAATTTAGTAAAATTTACCAAAACGTCCCGGACTTCCCAAATTGACTAATTCCTTGAACATGACGAAATGCATTGTTATATGTGCGATCAGTTTACTTGGGAACCAAATTGACTTGCTCATCTAGTTGTGTACACCCTATGTGGTGGATTGTGTTCTTTTATTTCATTTTTTTTTTTAAGCGTTGTTTCCACATAGCGATTTTTATCAGTTCATTCGCATTTATCTTGTGTCGTCTCAGTTTTAGTTTGTTTATTTTGAAAGTTTTACATTATAAACTCATCTGTATACATAGCCGTTACCGTTTGGCTATATTGATTCATTACAATAGTTCTATGAATTAATTTTATTTTACATTTGCACCCTATACATTCTGGCTATTCTGATTCACTACGTTAGTTCTGTGAATTTATTTTATTTTATATTCTCAGTCTATGTATTCTGGCTATTCTGATTCGCTACGATAGTTCTGTGAATTAATTTTATCTTACATTCCCAGCCTACAATTCTGACTATTTTATTTTCTATATACGTGTATGAAATAGAAATTCCTTTATACAGTTCATAGAGTCCATGTAGGGCTATAACTATTCTTCCTTTATACAGTTCATATAGTCCATGTAGGGCTATAACTATTCTTCCTTTATACAGTTCATATAGTCCATGTAGGGCTATAACTATTCTTCCTTTATACAGTTCATATAGTCCATGTAGGGCTATTGTTACGACTGGGGTTCAAATATATCAGGGCTCTTATTCATTGGACTAGTAATGGCATAAATGATACAACGGAAAGCGCTAGCTCCAACCTCTGATGTATATTCCCAGTGAACAAGGAACACAAATACTCTACAGAGTTCTATATGCAATAATAGGCTATCAAACTCTCAATAAATGTGCGTCTACTCTAGGCTTAATGTTATGTGAAAACAGCCTATTACTACCTATAACCGAAGGTGCTTGGTTATGGTATGCAAAGTAAGGTGGTAAGAGAAGTTACAGCTTACGTTACTTTAATCAATAACTGCCAGGCACTCCTGCATGAAAGCAAGTGCACTAAAGTCCTTCAACACTAACAAGGAATCTTCTTTAAATGTTAGATGCTATAAAGATGCTCGTATCGGAAATGGAACCCAAAAAGGCAGGCAGCGGAACAATGCTCGTGCAGGCTATGCACACAAAAAGGCAGAATATATAATGCCGTCGGAGCCAAGAATATCCTAAACACTACAACAATAATAATAATCGCCACGACAATGCAGTATTCCTATCAACAAAAAGAGCCTAAGTCGTTTGTGTCTCAATACATCAAACTAGGCTGCGAAATGCTTGTGTAATCATAAATGGGTATGCATAAAAAGAGTAATTAGGTTAATATACTTAATGTCTACTGTGACTGATAAAGTCTAGCTAGAGTCAATGATACGAGATACTGGTGCGCATGGTATGCTGCATAGCCTAGTGCAAATCTCAAGTCTGTGCGTCAAATATTACGTTATAGGGAAGGGTAGCTCTCTTGAGAAACCTTAATACCGAAGTATTAAGCGTTCTCCTGGCGTACCTCAAAGACAAACAATCGAGACTAGAACAGTGCAGAATGGTATAGGCAAAAAACCCTCATTCGTGCATGCTCTACTCTCAATGGCACACAGACTAGAATTTACTCAATCAACTCCAGCTCTCAGGTATGTCGTGCCGCTTTTAACTAAAGCCAGCACTCATAGGAAACAATACCTTATAATATCAGACTCCCAGTCTAGCATTATCTAATCCAGCAGAACACTAATAATTAAAGGATGCCGTACTTAAACAATATAAATGCCAACCAATGCTTCGTGATCCACTTATCTTAACAACTAACATACATGGGCTATATCAGACCTTAACACACAATACAACTGGCCAGCATGAAGCTGATTTTGCAGAGTTAACCAGAGGGGGTATAATATTAATAAAAGGTGGTGAAGGATATGGAAAATGAGAGAGATAGGCAGAGGAAAAGATTCTCAGGTACGGAGCGGGGACAGATAGCAAGGGAAAAAAGATGGGTGTGTTCTAGAAACCAGATCTGAGGGAGAGAGTGGCGAGGAACTGTATATATACTCGCACTAGCTCGAGCCGCGTGGGAAAACAGCGGTTACAAGTCATCTAACCACTAGCAAAGCTTACAGCATGGTAAGGGCCTCTCTCCACCAACCCCCGTGAGGCAGCCAGCCGTGACGTCATCGAGCGGGACAAAAAACACTGCGCGCCCCCTCTCACTTTGTTCTACTCCCTCTCTCTCTCCCAGATCCTATCATTACTAGTTAATGATAACACATATACTTTACAATTAAATATATAAAGCCTTGACATGGGTGAAAACAAAAAGCCTTTCTGGACTGCCCATGACACAAGCTTTCATATGAAATAAAGCACACTCTAATACATAAACTGTAGCCCCATCCATTGCCCTGGCGATCCTAGCGAGTCACTGTAGGACAAGCCATGCGGTTCTAACAGAGTGGTTAACGTCACACCCCCCCCCAAGATTTTTCTCAGAGGCCCCAAGGCTCACAAAAATCTGATGGTTAGAACCCATGCTATATCTCCACTTCCCATCACCCAGCGGCAGTAAAATATCTGGCACAGTTCTTCAACAACACATTTTTCAAAATTATAACCCTCCCCAACACCATAGGTTAAATTATATGTAGTTATGCTCCTCAAGAGCGAGCTTCTCTAGCCCAGCATTCTGAGAGGAGTGCAACTCAGAATTACTGCTATAACATACTAAAAAAAATTTAACTATCAAAGAAAGAGTTTTTATTTGATTTTTTTATGTTTATAATTTGTTTATTTCGGCTGCACTATAGGGGCAAGCCTAGTTTTTTCTTCTATACCAAATGCTCAACTCCTGCTTTACGACCCAATACGCTGGGCTACAACCGCGAGCCAACAAGCACCAAGCGCAAAATACTATTCAAACTAAAGCAGGAGGCTACCCGTGTGTCAATCTACCCAGGATCATATACCCTTGAACGACCATCTGCAACCACGTAGTCACAACCGGCAATATGGCGTATGTCCAGGTTATATACCAATAACCTTAGTGACCACCTGGTCAGCCTCATATTCCGATTGTGAAACTGGTCCAAGAACTTGAGAGGGTGATGATCTGGGTAAACTACAACGACCGGACCATAGGCTGGAACACAGACCTCGAAATGCCTCAGAGCAAGTACAACCGCCAGCAGCTCCTCCTTGACAACAGAGCAGCCCCCTGGGCCGAATTGTACTTCTCCGAGCAGAAACTAACAGGATGCTCCAGCCCATCATCGTCCTTTTCCACAAGGACGGCACCAGCCCCCACACCACTAGCCTCCGTTGCTAGTTGGAAAGGTAGGCTAAAGTCAGGGGCCCTGAGGATCGGGTGAGTGCACAACAGGTATTTTACTTCCCTAAACACCTTCTCACACTCAGGCGCCCATTTGAACTTCTTATCCTTCCAGTTATCCTCCACCTGAGCTTGACTGTCCCGTTCTCCTTCTCCACCTTGACTGCTAAACGTCATCACAGGCACAGTGAGAGGCTCAGGGGGGTGCCTCCCATACTCCTTCACGGGATTATCATGACATAACTGATTGCGCTTCCGTCTGTCTGGAGTGGCTACCAAGTAAACCAGGTCCGATAGCTCCTCCACCACCCTATAAGGACCAGCGTACTTCGCGGATAAGGGGTGACCTACAAGGGGCAGTAGAATCAACACCTCCTGACCCACGTGAAACTCCCTGAGTTCAACCTTGAGGTCGTACCTGTCCTTCCTGAGGGCCTGAGAGCTAGTCAAATTACGGCCAGCCAACTCCAGACTGCGCAACATCCGTTCTCGACTGTTGAGGACACACTTGAACATAGAACAAGGTTTTTCTGCGCCCTCCCATACTTCTTCAACCATATGGAGAGGCCCTCTGACACGGTGTCCAAAAACGAGCTCATTAGGGCTGAATCCCAAACTCTCCCCAGGTACCTCCCACACAGCAAACAAAACACATGGCAGGCCAAGATCCCAATCCCTCCAACTCTCAAAGCAACAACAACGAAGCACAGATTTCAAGGCTGAGTGCCATCGCTCTAACACACCCTGGCTCTCCGGATGATATGCAGATGACACAACCCCAACAATCCCATGCTGCGGCATTGCTTGTACAAAGAGGCTAGAAGTGAAGTTGGGTCCCCGGACTGACTGAATCCCCTGCGGGTAACCATACCGGGAAAAATACACTAGCAAGCTTCGGACCACCGTTTTCGCCGACCCATTTCTCATAGGGTACGCGTCATGGTACCTTGTTGCTACATCTCCCGACTGTGCATCACTGCCCTCCTTCAACTCTTCCGTCTTTTTAAGCCCATCCTCTGCCCCTTCAGGAACAGTTACTGGGTCTTCTCCAGACTCGAAATGTGGTCCTAATAATGAGTCCCCGAGAAGGTCCGTTGACACTAAACTCTCAACCGCATCAACTTGCAACCCCTTCTCGGTACCCTTCCTCCGCTGATCTAAAGATTGTTGACCAGAATGTGACTCCCTGGATGCAGAATCTCCGGTGACAACACACTCCATAGGCTGCCCCGGACACTTCCCAACCCACTCCTGTTCCTCCCTACTCACGTCGGCCGGCTTCTCGACAACGACTAAGGGTGGAGCCTCAGAAGTAGGCCCCGCAAAGTCGTTGCCAAGAAGGAGGTCGACGCCCCCAACAGGTAACTTCTCCACAATTCCTACATCCAGGTCACGAGTCACACCATCAACTCCCACCTTCATTCTTACAAGCGGGTATGACCTTGTCGCATTAACTCCCTGAACCACAACCACCCGCGCCGTATTGACAGGTTTACCAGTGAAATTTCTCAACAGTGTTTGCGATGCCCCAGTGTCACGCAAAATTCTCACCTCATGTCTTCTACCCCCCCACTCCACACAACCGAGTCCCTTGTGGTCACTAAAGGCATCACGGACAGGGAATAAGCCTTCCGGATCCTTCTGCACTGGCAGTGTATTTACCTCGGAAGAAATGCCTCTAACAAACTCCGATGTCCTCTTGAACACTTCAATGCCGTGAGCAAAAGACACGTCTGCCGGAGGAGGTCGACTAGGGCACTCATTTGCCTTATGACCCTCCTGGTGGCACCTAAAACACATAAATTTCGGTTTCGGCTTATACTGTGATGTAAAAGGCCCCTGACTTTTCACATACGGTGTGGTGGTAGGTTTGGCTTCAGTTTTAGTTTCATTGCTCTTTGGTTTAAATGTGTCGTTGCTACGGGGAGGGGGAGGATAACGGTCCCTAGCACTTGCATCGTACTTCTGTGAGGACCCGCAACCCCGAATCAACGACAGCCGTAGATCAGCCATTTCTGCTGCTTCTACTAGAGTTCTTGGGTTTTTCTCCTTTAAGTTCAAAGTTAGATCACCGCCCGTGCTCTTAAACAACTGCTCCAACATCATTAACTGCTTAACTCCATCAAACGTTGTTACCTTCTCAGATCGGAGCCAGTTCCCCATAGCATCGGACAAGTCCCGGGCGTGTTCCAAAAAGGTGCTATCTCTTCCCTTAGTTACACCCCGGAACTTCAAACGGTACGTTTCTGGTTGCAGTTCGTAAGCCCTCAGGACAGCCTCCTTGAGATCCTCATACACAATACATAACTCCAAAGGTAACGCATCGTAGGCTTTAAGACCCTTGCCTATTAATCTAGAGGATACAAGTGCTGCCCATTTATTCTCTGGCCACTGGTGTTCCTGTCACTTCTTCTCAGAGCGTGTGAAAAATTCTGTTACACCACTCTCATCAAACACCGGAACCAGTTTCAATAAGTGCGAGAGAGACTGCTCATGAACACGGTTACCAGCCCCAAGTCGCTGTCCCGTTGCCTCGACTCGCGACTTCTCTACGTCCATGTCGGCACAGTACCTAGTCGACTCTAAATCCGCTTGGATTTTTGCTAGCTCTATGTGCTGAGACTGCTGACTGATAGTTTTTCTCTCTTCTATCTTGGCTAATTCTATTTGCTGCTGGAGCTCACATGCCCTTTGTTGCTGCTGAATCAGACATTTTCTCTCTTCGATCTTAGCTGATTCTATTTGCTGCTGATGCTGAAGCTTAGCTAATTCGAGCTGAAGCAATAATTCTGGAGTTAACCCTTGAGGAGGTGAAGGTGCTACAATGTTTGAAATTACCGGTGGTCCCCCCAGGGGCAACCCACCCTGCCAGTCACCACCCAACTGTGGAAGCGTACCCGGGGTCGGCAAACTACTGGGATGGCTGGGAGTCGAGTGTAGGGGAAGCATGGCCGAAGGGCTCTGAGCACTCAACCCATCTCTCTCACCAGTCACCCTGCCCAGTACACACGTTATCAAGTTATCCCTGGTCATGCTGCTAGTACCCGCATGACCGATAGCTGTGGCCAGGCATTGAAGACCGTACCGCTCCATACCCTCCAACCGCTCGGCAGTAACAGGCCATTGCAAAAATATCCTAGCATCCTCCTCACAGTTCACCCGATTAACCCCTTCATCATGTTGCTGTTCCTCAGTCTCGACATTGACATTACGTACTGTGTCTCCATTCTCCTCTGATCCGGTATAAGACATGATGCTCACAAAAATTTTCCACCTCAATATTCAGAAAAGAAGTACCCCAAACTCTTATGCCTCAATATACACACAAAAATTCTCGGAAATACTCAAGGGCTATACTATGTTGCAAAAAAAAAAAATATTCTTGCTGATCCCCGCAAAATATTCCCCAAAACAACAAATGTTCCCTGCTTAATAAATGTAGGTTCACCAAATCCTAGGTAAGGTCGCCATTTGTTACGACTGGGGTTCAAATATATCAGGGCTCTTATTCATTGGACTAGTAATGGCATAAATGTTACAAAGGAAAGCGCTAGCTCCAACCTCTGATGTATATTCCCAGTGAACAAAGAACACAAATACTCTACAGAGTTCTATATGCAATAATAGGCTATCAAACTCTCAATAAATGTGCTTCTACTCTAGGCTTAATGTTATGTGAAAACAGCCTATTACTACCTATAACCGAAGGTGCTTGGTTATGGTATGCAAAGTAAGGTGGTAAGAGAAGTTACAGCTTACGTTACTTTAATCAATAACTGTCAGGCACTCCTGCATGAAAGAAAGTGCACTAAAGTCCTTCAACACTAACAAGGAATCTTCTTTAAATGTTAGATGCTATAAAGATGCTCGTATCGGAAATGGAACCCAAAAAGGCAGGCAGCGGAACAATGCTCGTGCAGGCTATGCACACAAAAAGGCAGAATATATAATGCCGTCGGAGCCAAGAATATCCTAAACACTACAACAATAATAATCGCCACGACAATGCAGTATTCCTATCAACAAAAAGAGCCTAAGTCGTTTGTGTCTCAATACATCAAACTAGGCTGCGAAATGCTTGTGTAATCATAAATGGGTATGCATAAAAAGAGTAATTAGGTTAATATACTTAATGTCTACTGTGACTGATAAAATCTAGCTAGAGTCAATGATACGAGATACTGGTGCGCATGGTATGCTGCATAGCCTAGTGCAAATCTCAAGTCTGTGCGTCAAATATTACGTTATAGGGAAGGGTAGCTCTCTTGAGAAACCTTAATACCGAAGTATTAAGCGTTCTCCTGGCGTACCTCAAAGACAAACAATCGAGACTAGAACAGTGCAGAATGGTATAGGCAAAAAACCCTCATTCGTGCATGCTCTACTCTCAATGGCACACAGACTAGAATTTACTCAATCAACTCCAGCTCTCAGGTATGTCGTGCCGCTTTTAACTAAAGCCAGCACTCATAGGAAACAATACCTTATAATATCAGACTCCCAGTCTAGCATTATCTAATCCAGCAGAACACTAATAATTAAAGGATGCCGTACTTAAACAATATAAATGCCAACCAATGCTTCGTGATCCACTTATCTTAACAACTAACATACATGGGCTATATCAGACCTTAACACACAATACAACTGGCCAGCATGAAGCTGATTTTGCAGAGTTAACCAGAGGGGGTATAATATTAATAAAAGGTGGTGAAGGATATGGAAAATGAGAGAGATAGGCAGAGGAAAAGATTCTCAGGTACGGAGCGGGGACAGATAGCAAGGGAAAAAAGATGGGTGTGTTCTAGAAACCAGATCTGAGGGAGAGAGTGGCGAGGAACTGTATATATACTCGCACTAGCTCGAGCCGCGTGGGAAAACAGCGGTTACAAGTCATCTAACCACTAGCAAAGCTTACAGCATGGTAAAGGCCTCTCTCCACCAACCCCCGCGAGGCAGCCAGCCGTGACGTCATCGAGCGGGACAAAAAACACTGCGCGGCCCCTCTCACTCTGTTCTACTCCCTCTCTCTCTCCCAGATCCTATCATTACTAGTTAATGATAAAACATATACTTTACAATTAAATATATAAAGCCTTGACATGGGTGAAAAAAAAAAGCCTTTCTGGACTGCCCATGACACAAGCTTTCATATGAAATAAAGAACACTCTAATACATAAACTGTAGCCCCATCCACTGCCCTGGCGATCCTAGCGAGTCACTGTAGGACAAGCCATGCGGTTCTAACGGAGTGGTTAACGTCACACTATAACTATTCTTCCTTTATACAGTTCATATAGTCCATGTAGGGCTATAACTATTCTTCCTTTATACAGTTCATATAGTCCATGTAGGGCTATAAATATTCTTCCTTTATACAGTTCATATAGTCCATGTAGGGCTATAACTATTCTTCCTTTATACAGTTCATATAGTCCATGTAGGGCTATAACTATTCTTCCTTTATACAGTTCATATAGTCCATGTAGGGCTATAACTATTCTTCCTTTATACAGTTCATATAGTCCATGTAGGGCTATAACTATTCTTCCTTTATACAGTTCATATAGTCCATGTAGGGCTATAACTATTCTTCCTTTATACAGTTCATATAGTCCATGTAGGGCTATAACTATTCCTTTATACAGTTCATATAGTCCATGTAGGGCTATAACTATTCTTCCTTTATACAGTTCATATAGTCCATGTAGGGCTATAACTATTCTTCCTTTATACAGTTCTTATAGTCCATGTAGGGCTATAACTATTCTTCCTTTATACAGTTCATATAGTCCATGTAGGGCTATAACTATTCCTTTATACAGTTCATATAGTCCATGTAGGGCTGTAACTATTCTTCCTTTATACAGTTCATATAGTCCATGTAGGGCTATAACTATTCTTCCTTTATACAGTTCATATAGTCCATGTAGGGCTATAACTATTCTTCCTTTATACAGTTCATATAGTCCATGTAGGGCTATAACTTATCTTCCTTTATACAGTTCATATAGTCCAAGTAGGGCTATAACTATTCTTCCTTTATACAGTTCATATAGTCCATGTAGGGCTATAATTATTCCTTTATACAGTTCATATAGTCCATGTTGGGCTATAACTATTCTTCCTTTATACAGTTCATATAGTCCATGTAGGGCTATAACTATTCTTCCTTTATACAGTTCATATAGTCCATGTAGGGCTATAACTATTCCTTTATACAGTTCATATAGTCCATGTAGGGCTATAACTATTCTTCCTTTATACAGTTCATATAGTCCATGTAGGGCTATAACTATTCCTTTATACAGTTCATATAGTCCATGTAGGGCTATAACTATTCTTCCTTTATACAGTTCATATAGTCCATGTAGGGCTATAACTATTCTTCCTTTATACAGTTCATATAGTCCATGTAGGGCTATAACTATTCTTCCTTTATACAGTTCATATAGTCCATGTAGGGCTATAACTTTTCTTCCTTTATACAGTTCATATAGTCCATGTAGGGCTATAACTATTCTTCCTTTATACAGTTCATATAGTCCATGTAGGGCTATAACTATTCTTCCTTTATACAGTTCATATAGTCCATGTAGGGCTATAACTATTCTTCCTTTATACAGTTCATATAGTCCATGTAGGGCTATAACTATTCCTTTATACAGTTCATATAGTCCATGTAGGGCTGTAACTATTCTTCCTTTATACAGTTCATATAGTCCATGTAGGGCTATAACTATTCTTCCTTTATACAGTTCATATAGTCCATGTAGGGCTATAACTATTCTTCCTGTATACAGTTCATATAGTCCATGTAGGGCTATAACTATTCTTCCTTTATACAGTTCATATAGTCCATGTAGGGCTATAACTATTCTTCCTTTATATAGTTCATATAGTCCATGTAGGGCTATAACTATTCCTTTATACAGTTCATATAGTCCATGTTGGGCTATAACTATTCTTCCTTTATACAGTTCATATAGTCCATGTAGGGCTATAACTATTCTTCCTTTATACAGTTCATATAGTCCATGTAGGGCTATAACGATTCCTTTATACAGTTCATATAGTCCATGTAGGGCTATAACTATTCTTCCTTTATACAGTTCATATAGTCCATGTAGGGCTATAACTATTCCTTTATACAGTTCATATAGTCCATGTAGGGCTATAACTATTCTTCCTTTATACAGTTCATATAGACCATGTAGGGCTATAACTATTCTTCCTTTATACAGATCATATAGTCCATGTAGGGCTATAACTATTCTTCCTTTATACAGTTCATATAGTCCATGTAGGGCTATAATTTTTCTTCCTTTATACAGTTCATATTGTCCATGTAGGGCTATAACTATTCTTCCTTTATACAGTTCATATAGTCCATGTAGGGCTATAACTATTCTTCCTTTATACAGTTCATATAGTCCATGTAGGGCTATAACTATTCTTCCTTTATACAGTTCATATAGTCCATGTAGGGCTATAACTATTCTTCCTTTATACAGTTCATATAGTCCATGTAGGGCTATAACTATTCCTTTATACAGTTCATATAGTCCATGTAGGGCTGTAACTATTCTTCCTTTATACAGTTCATATAGTCCATGTAGGGCTATAACTATTCTTCCTTTATACAGTTCATATAGTCCATGTAGGGCTATAACTATTCTTCCTTTATACAGTTCATATAGTCCATGTAGGGCTATAACTATTCTTCCTTTATACAGTTCATATAGTCCATGTAGGGCTATAACTATTCTTCCTTTATACAGTTCATATAGTCCATGTAGGGCTATAACTATTCCTTTATACAGTTCATATAGTCCATGTTGGGCTATAACTATTCTTCCTTTATACAGTTCATATAGTCCATGTAGGACTATAACTATTCTTCCTTTATACAGTTCATGTAGTCCATGTGGGGCTATAACTATTCCTTTATACAGTTCATATAGTCCATGTAGGGCTATAACTATTCTTCCTTTATACACTTCATATAGTCCATGTAGGGCTATAACTATTCCTTTATACAGTTCATATAGTCCATGTAGGGCTATAACTATTCTTCCTTTATACAGTTCATATAGTCCATGTAGGGCTATAACTATTCTTCCTTTATACAGTTCATATAGTCCATGTAGGGCTATAACTATTCTTCCTTTATACAGTTCATATAGTCCATGTAGGGCTATAACTATTCTTCCTTTATACAGTTCATATAGTCCATGTAGGGCTATAACTATTCTTCCTTTATACAGTTCATATAGTCCATGTAGGGCTATAACTATTCTTCCTTTATACAGTTCATATAGTCCATGTAGGGCTATAACTATTCTTCCTTTATACAGTTCATATAGTCCATGTAGGGCTATAACTATTCTTCCTTTATACAGTTCATATAGTCCATATAGGGCTATAACTATTCTTCCTTTATACAGTTCATATAGTCCATGTAGGGCTATAACTATTCCTTTATACAGTTCATATAGTCCATGTAGGGCTATAACTATTCTTCCTTTATACAGTTCATATAGTCCATGTAGGGCTATAACTATTCTTCCTCTTTACAGTTCATATAGTCCATGTAGGGCTATAACTATTCTTCCTTTATACAGTTCATATAGTCCATGTAGGGCTATAACTATTCTTCCTTTATACATAAGAACATAAGAACATAAGAAAATGGGAGTCTGCAGAAAGCCGATTGGCCTAAGCTAGGCAGATCCCTGTCCCACACAACCCCAAATCAATTACAAAGCCCAATTATAGGCTCAATACTCTAATACCCTGAGGATCATCTTACCAAAACGGTTAGAGATTAACGCAGGATTATGGGGGTCTGCAGAGCGCTGATTGGCCCAACCCGGCTGATCCCCCTTCACACCCAACCCTTCTCGTCCATATGCTTATCCAATTTTATCTTAAAGCTCCCTACAGTTTTAGATCCCACTATAGCACTTGGTAGTCCATTCCACCCATCTACAACTCTGTTACCAAACCAATATTTGCCTATATCTTTTCTGAAACGAAATTTATCTACTTTGAAACCATTGGTACGAGTTCTTTCGCTATCACTGAGCTTTAGTACATTTGTCATGTCCCCTTTGTTAATCCCACTAACCCACTTGAACACCTCTATCATATCCCCTCTAACTCTGCGTCTCTCTAACGAATGTAAACCTAATTTCTTCAACCTTTCTTCATACGGAAGATTTCTAATATTATGGATCATTTTTGTCATTCTACGCTGTACTCTCTCCAATGAATCTATGTCCATTCTGTAATAAGGACACCAAAATTGGACAGCATAATCCATATGGGGTCTCACTAATGACAAGTAAAGTTTTAAGATAACATCAGCAGTTCTGTTACTCACACTCCTAGAGATGAACCCGAGAATCCTGTTTGCCTTATTACGGACGCCTATACACTGTTTTCTAGGCTTCAAATCATTGCTAACAAACACACCTAGATCTTTCTCGCAGTCTGAATTTTCTAATTCTAAATTAGCTAGTTTATATTTAACATTTGTTTGCATCTACCCTATCTTTAATACCTTGCATTTGTCAATGTTAAACTTCATCTGCCAATTTTCTGACCATTCATGTAAGGTATCTAGATCCCTTTGGAGGCACTCTATATCGCTATCTGAATCAATTGATCTCCCCATTTTAGTATCGTCTGCGAATTTACTTATCCTACTAGTTATACCTAAATCTAGGTCATTTATGTATATAAGAAACAACAGGGGACCTAATACCGATCCCTGGGGGACACCCAGTCCATGTAGGGCTATAACTATTCTTCCTTTATACAGTTCATATAGTCCATGTAGGGCTATAACTATTCTTCCTTTATACAGTTCATATAGTCCATGTAGGGCTATAACTATTCTTCGTAGACCCGGTGTTTAATTATTCACTAGTTTACCCATCTCATATATTAGTAATTTAAATTACTATCTCTCTACGATTACACGTAGACCCGATGTTTAATTATTCACTAGTTTACCCTTCTCATATATTAGTAATTTAAATTACTATCTCTCTAGGATTACACGTAGACCTGGTGTTTAATTATTCACTAGTTTACCCATCTCATATATTAGTAATTTAAATTACTATCTCTCTAGGATTACACGTAGACCCGATGTTTAATTATTCACTAGTTTACCCATCTCATATATTAGTAATTTAAATTACTATCTCTCTAGGATTACACGTAGACCCGGTGTTTAATTATTCACTAGTTTACCCATCTCATATATTAGTAATTTAAATTACTATCTCTCTAGGATTACACGTAGACTCGATGTTTAATTTCACTAGTTTACCCTTCTCATATATTAGTAATTTAAATTACTATCTCTCTAGGATTACACGTAGACCCGATGTTTAATTTCACTAGTTTACCCTTCTCATATATTAGTAATTTAAATTACTATCTCTCTAGGATTAACGTCAATTTCGTGTCTATCCAACCTATAGTAAATATTCCATATTGATAAGATCTTGAAGTATATGTCGCAGTAACTCTAACCAATACCTAGCGCGGCTACTTTGACCCTATGTTTACCTGAACATGTGACCTTAAGCCACCCGTCGCACTACCTCACCTGAGTGTGCGCACACGATATCAGCTGCCCACATTTATGCTACGTGATTACTCTCTTTGAATACTTTGCTTTATTTGTGATATTGTCATCATTTATTATAGGCAGTATTGTGTAAATTGATTTTGATGTTTTGTAAGTGACGCCATTTTCATGAAAGAGTAAAACTTCTTTAAGTTATTCCAGTCACATATTACAGCCATTGATGTTATGCTCCATAGCTAATTATCTGATGTGCACTAGTGTATCTAGATATTAAAGAAATAAAAAGTGTGAACCTTATTGTGTATATTTATTGTCTTTGGGAGTGATTTGAGTGATAACAAATATTTATATCAATGCGAGTTATGTTCCTGTCGGGCAGAAATATGTTCTAAGCTACTCAAATAAGGAGCTTTATGAGGACACATTACCAAGCGAGTTTGATTACAACCACGCATAATACTGCGGCAGCGGTGTCTCGATAAGGCATAACAGCATTTGATTTCTAGATTTTTTTTTACACTCAATCAACCCTAATTTCAATATTAAACATGGCTGGTAAAGCACTTGATGGTATTTCTTTCAAGCAAGAAGACCACGACATAGCTACGTATCTTGAAATTGTGAAACCTGTTCTGGATCTGATATTCAGAGAGGATGCAAACGAAAACATTCATACGGTGGTTTTGAAATTAGGGAAACATGCAGCGAAAGTATCAGGACATGTGCTTGACACTCCCCAGCTGACCTGGGCACAGTTTGAGAGTTTCACGAAGGTAGCTATCAACCCATCCTTGGGTAAAACAATAGCAAATAAGCATTTCCATAAAGTTCAGTATTCAGGGGACCTAGACGACACGATCAGCCTACTAATTCAGTTGGCCGTGACAGCATTCCCTCAGGATACTGCGGCACAAAGGAAAGAAAGTGTGTTTAGTGCTCTGTTAAGAATATTACCTGATGCTGTCTCTGATAAATTTGCCATAAAAGAACCCACGGGTTATAATGTCGACATGCCAGTAATTCGGTGAATATTGGCTCTGAAGAAAAATAAAGAGCATAACAAGATCGCTGTCATAAGCCGGGCCACCCCTCACAATTCGACAACCCCCTCAACTAACGCTGCAGTGCCCCGTCCAAGTAACAAAGTAGAGGAATGGGCCCAAGTCCGCCCCTCTGACTGGAAGCCATGCACTTCCCAGTGTCCTTTAACGGCACTTACAAATAATTTAATGAACTCACCAAGCGTCGATTAAGGTTGCCTACCCTGTGGGCTCCAATTCCATGGATCAATCCCCGACGCGTGGCTATGATAAATGATGATGGGACTGCAGGCATCGAGAAGGACAATGAAGAAGCAAAAGCTGAAGAAACTGAAGTAGTACCAGGTATTGCAGAGGATCAAGACAACACAGATTTTTAATCCGCCCCTGTCCACAAATCGTCAAATTGGCGGGGGCTCACGATGGGACAGACACAGAAAAACTTCCCATCTATAAACAGCTCACACTTAATGGGTGAAAGTTAACCTCCTAATAGATACGGGGGCTTCCCGTTCTTGTCATTTCTCTCCTTTTTTCCGACGACATCAAAACACTTTTGGCCCTCCTCAAACCTCCTCTATTATTCTAATTGATGCCAATGATGGCATCATTCCCAACTGTGGAGAAAATGTTCCACAATATGTAAAAAAATCCCCTTCCTGATCACGGAACCAGCCATTCCTTCATGATTTACATCTCTTAAGAGACACAGTATGATGAATATTTGGATCTCGATTTGCTCACTTCCCTTCACGCATCCATTGATTGTCATAGTAGACAATTGAAATTTGCTCCCCTTAAAAAAAAAAAATGCAAAACCAATCAGTCTAACATCACTTCAGTCATCAAGTCCATGATCAAGATCAATCCTGAATTAAATTCTAGTCAACATCAGGAGAAATCCATCAACCCAGCCATTTGTACCATAAAAACTACCCAAGCTATCACGTCAAAAGCAGTGACACTTCCCCCTCATCATGAAAAATGGGTGCCCATTCTCCCTATGTTACCTGGTAACGTTATAATTACCCCGAACCTCCAAAGTCCTTTCGACAGAGATTGCCTGACCGCTCCAGCCAGTATCCCCTACCAATTAAATTGCATTATAATTGCTAACATCTCTGATCAACCCATCACGTTACCAACAGGATTAGCCATTGAAGAGCTAGAAATGCATGCAGACGAACTATCTTTGCCAAATGACACTGCATCTTCTTCTAATATGACTCTACCTGACATTCCTTCTCACTTAACCACGCAACAACAAAATGACTTACGTGACTTGATGACTTCCTTTCAAGACATCTTCGCCACCTCCAACCGAGACGTCGGAAAAAACAACGTAGTTCATCACTCCATTCATACTGTAGGACCTCCAATCAAACAACCTATCCGCAACAAGAATCCAATACAACGACAAGAGGAAGACTTACAAGTAAAGGATATGTTGATCACCGGAGTAGTTAAACATTCCACTAGTCCGTGGTCATCACCTGTAGTACTTGTAAGAAAAAAAGATGGATCTACAAGATTTTGCATAGATTATCGTCAACTGAATGATGTAACTATAATGGATGCTACCTCACTGCCTCGCATCGATGATTCTCTAGACTCCCTACTCGGTGCAAAATGGTTTACCACTTTAGATTTACAAGCCGGATATTGGCAGGTACCTTTACTTCCGGAACATCAACAGAAAACGGCTTTATCTACCAGCCAGGGTAGACTATAGGAGTTCACTGTACTGCCGATTGGCCTTTGCAACGGCCCTGCCACTTTTTCGAGACTCATGGAATCTGTATTGCAAGGATTAACATGGGAAACGTGTCTGGCCTACTTGGATGATATCATTGTTTTTGGGAAAACATGGGCAGAACATATTCAAAGACTTCGCCAAGTGTTCCAGCAAATTAGAGAGGCCAAATTAAAACTCAAGCCTTCTAAATGCACGCTAGCCCAGAAAGAAGTTCAATTCCTAGGTCAAATCATCGCAGAAGAAGGAATTGCACAAGACCCCCCAAAATGGCAAGCTATCAGTACCATAACACCCCCCCCCCCCCCCCCCCACTCACACACACACACACACACACACACACACAAACACACACACCAATGTAAAAGGGGTCAGAGCATTTCTTGGATTAGCGTCATACTATCGTCGCTTTGTAAAACAATTTGCCACCATTGCCAAACCTCTCCATGAGTTAACCAAGAAAAAAGAACCATTCATATGGACAACCCAATGCATTCAAGCTTTCAACTCTCTGAAGGACCAATTAGTAGCATCTCCAGTTGTCTCTTTCCCTGATTATACCAAACCATTCCGTCTCTACACCGATGTTTCACAATTCGGTATTGGAGCAGTTCTGGGGCAAACCAGAGATGGGTGCGAACACATTATCGCATGCGCCAGCCGAACTCTAAATCATGCTGAAATAAACTATCCTGTCACCAAGAGAGAATGTTTGGGAATAATTTCGGCTCTGCAACATTTCAAAGCCTATCTTGCAGGTGTCAAAGTCACCATTATTACACACCATCACGCCCTCCAATGGCTCCGCAAATCTGACACCAAGAACGCTTTAACCATCAGATGGTGAGAATCTCTTGAAGAATTCGATTTTGAAATAGCCTACAGGCCGGGAGAATTACATACGAATGCCGATGCCCTATCGCGACTTCCTTTAGATTCAACAAGCAACGCAACTAACATGGAAAATTACCATCAACCCATCTTAGCCATTCATCATCAAGATTCGGCAGACCAAGATCAACAGAACCTATTGCAACAATTTCAAAGACAACAAAAGCTGGATTGGATACCTAGGCATCTTTTCTCACAGCTACAAAGAAGAGGGGATAATTTATATACGCCAGATGGTAAAATTGTGATCACCACAAATTCGGTCATACTAACTATGCAATCCTTACACTCCCACAACGGCATTCATTTGGCTCAAAGAAAATTAGCATCAACTTTTCAACAAGTTTATTGGACCCCTTCTACCTATATCACTGTCAAGAAAATTATGGAAGCCTGTCGTGCCTGCGCATTAGGAAAGGATCGTACCCGCACCTCAGGCCCTGCCATGAAAATAGTAGCCTCAAAGCCATGGCAAGTACTAGCAGTCGACATCATGGGACCCATGGAAGGCATAAAAGGGTTTAAGTACATCATCACTTTCATAGACACTTATTCTAAGTATGTAATTGCCTGTTCCACGAAAGAACACTCTGCCTTTGCCGTAGCTGAAGCCATGATCCAGCATGTGTTCCCTTATTTTGGTTTACTGGAAGCGATACACTCAGATAATGCACCCGAGTTCACAGGACACGTCTGGACTCAAATTTCTCAGGTGTGCGGATTCAAAATTATCCATTCCTCACCTTATTGGCCTCAAGGGAATTCAATCTGTGAAAGAAACCATCACACCATTGCCAACCAAATAAGGACTCGCCTACAACAAATGAACACCACCGACTGGCCCAGTCAAGTCAAGATAGTACAGTGGGGTATAAATATCTGCCCCCGCCAAGATGGAGTTTCATCTTATGAACGAGTGTTTGGGATACAACCACTCCTTCTCCCTTTACGTCACCTGTCTGTCCCATATGAGCCTTCGTCTAACTTTGACCAATCCTTGTTACACCTAACAAACCGGTTAAGACAACTACAATACCTACAGGATCTTCAACCCAACGAAACACCTAAAGTCAGTTCTCTGCATGTCGGCGATCTTGTTATGGATGCTCAACTTCCTGTGCCTTCTAAACTCAAACCAAGGTACAGTACAAAGGGCCCTTCGAGATACTCACAGTAGCAAACTGTTACCAGGCATAGACTCCTTTAAAGAAGGACTGAAACCTCCCATGCTCAGGGTTTGTAACTTGAGTCTGAAGGATTAACTTGAGTCCTGGGCTAAAATGACTTCTAGAAGGGCTAGAGACACGATCTCGGGGTCCGGATAGGGTTTTTTGAGGACGGCGAGTTCACTAGCGACATTTTCAACACCACCTGGGGTCATCTTCAAGGTCAAAAGGTCATATTTCTAGGTCAAATTAGTGAATTTTGGTAATTTTCGCCCGTTTTTGTGTCTAACTCATAAACGGTGAGAGATGGCTGATTGTAATAAGAGGCAAGTTTGTAGAGCTGTCAAAGTTGTATATTTATTATCATATATCGTAATACATAAACATTATATGCATATCACAACACCATGTCTATTACAACTATGTCTATGTCTATCACTAGTTGGAGAGCTATCGCTAGTTGGAGAGCTTTTCTTGCCTCCTGAGGCATCCCACAGCCTTTTCTTTGTCACTTACATTGAGGACATGAGCTTTCAATAGAATATTAGCTAAAGTAGTACATGCAGCATTACTACTAGATACAGGTGCATCTACAAAGGATAACAGCTCAGCAAAATGAAAGCGGCAACACATTTTAGTCTTGTCATGCAAATTATAGGCATTATGTACAAAAAAGACGGTTGACATAGTCGGCACACTCAGTCCACCTCTATTCAAATTATCTAGGAACTCAGATGACACCTCGTTACCATCATCATCAATGATCTCCTCCATACTAGTGCTATCACCATATTTATGAACAAGGTGTCCGGCCAAATAAACAACTTTATGCTTAAGGGTATCATGAGTGTCTTGAGGTGTGATCTCGTCAATGAGTTCACTTCTCTCATCTGGATTTATGGAAGTAGTACAATTCTTGTCGCAATCAAGCACACGAGAACTAGATTCTGGCATAATGGCATGCTTAATGAGTGTCTGCAAATTTGCAATTTTAGCTGCAGCCATAATGTCAACTACGTCAATGTAGAAGTTTCCACCGCTTCTTTGCCTCGCTTGGTCGAAAAACTTTTCCAAGGCTTCATCCGCGAATATAGCAGGAAGAACGTAGTCAAAGTCTTTCTCTGCCAGAAGCAATTAGGCAGCATCTACATTATTACGTGTGGACACAGTGAAGGCTTCCGCAGTTTGCTGAGTTAGCTTCAGCTTACGACCACCACCTCCTTGCCATGCGCAATGCGCAATCTGGGACCATTTTGAGAGCAAGCTGTTCTTCTGCAAAGGAAAAAGTCGTTTGGGCACCTCAATGCCATCTTTCTCAACTATATTAAAGAATAGGAATCCAAAAGGTGAGCTGACTTGTTGGAAATGAAAGAACTGCTTGACAGTTTGTCCAGTAGCGTCAGTTCTTGATAGGTACAGGTTTTTCTGGTCTTTTATGACGTTAAAGCCAGGAAAATAGGAGCTGATTTTGGCGCAGAAGTGGTCGAGATCTTGGATCTTGTCTGCAGCCTCATCAGCTGCCTTGCACCTTCTTAGCTCTTGATTCTGATGTAGAAGATAATGTTGGGTGTGGGGCTGAGGTGACCTGCTTCAAAGTTGATTTCGGTACTCCAGGAAATATTGATGGGGGTTCTTTGGGTCGCTTGCCACCCTTAACCCTCTCCGACATATGACGCGATTTTGAGCCTATTGGGGATACTTTAAAGCCTTTGTTACCATCAGGGGTATTTAGAAACCTTTTGTTTAGTTGCTTCAACCTCTGCAGTTGTCTTTGAGTTAGCTGTGGGCAGAAAACTAATTTTGGAGAGGTAATTATAAGAGTGAGATAACTCTATTTCTTATTGGTAATCTGGCATCCTCTGCGTCATATGTGCGTGAAAGGGTTAACTGACACCCATTCACAATTGAAATGTGTCTCACAAATATATATCTCCTTCAAGCGCCTCAAGCTTTCTTTCTCATTCGGTATTGCCAATATCCATCTCTCCCTCTCCTCAGGATCTTTTGGGAAGGATATGACCTCTACATAAGGTGTCCCATCATAGTTTCCTTTACAGCCAAAGCAGCTGCAACGACGTGGCATATTGTCACAAAAGCAGGAACCAAAACAAAGATTCTGTGAGATCACCAGCTGGACAGTTTCTTAAAGAGAAACAAACAAAACATACATTAGTTAACGATGATATAAATAAACAAGTAGGTGCAGTAGGTGCACAGGTTTCATACAAGATCATCATATCTGATAAAAAATGTAGATTCAATGTAGATTCTAATATTTTTTGAATTTTTTAAATTGGAGCCTCTCAGACTCAAGTTAAAAAACCCGAGGTCGTGACATTTCAGTCCTTCTTTAAAGGAGTCTATGTTACCAGGTCACCATTAACTATTACGGAGAGTCACGCACTTACAGAAATAGATATGTACGTAGGCTTCAACCGATTGATTGCAATATCACTATATTAGCTGATCCCACTGATGGTGACACATTGCCTGCAACTAATAACCAAAATTTAGGTTCCACAGATTCACCATCATCTCAAATCATTGTACCTCCTCCTCCTCTTCCTCCCAAGCCAGCACCACCTGTCAAACCCGCAGATCCGCCTGTTTAACCTAGAGGCTACACTGCTATCAACTATAATCCCCCTTCCCCATTTCCGTTTAATCCCTATCGTACCAGTCTCTCAAATAATCAACCTCCTTCTGTCCGTGCTTTTTCCGCTCCACCTCAATTAAACAATCAGACTAGACTTCTTATACCTCAACCTCATTCTCCACAATTTCCGCCAACACATCTGAAATAGATATTTCTATGTCTTCTATGTCACCCACTACTCAACTGACCACTCCAATAATATCTCAAATACCTTCTCGTAGTGTCAAACAAACTACCCCTACGTCACATTTACCGTCCAAAATTCCTCAACTTATCACTTTGTCACCACAGCCATCCACCTCCAATCTTAACCTTCCACAACGCACTCATTCTTTCACTATCACACCTCATTCCTCTGTTACTCAACCTGCCAGACATCTTCCACCTTTCTCACTATTGTCTTCACCTTCACAATCTATCAGCAAACATTCGCAAAAACAACGCAGGAAATTGCCACACTCATTCTACTTGCCTCATCCACTCTCCCACCCTACCTGCAGAAGATCTGGTCGACGTGTCACGCAACCGAAACGTTATGCTCCTACGTTTGCACCTACCTATAAGAAAAGAACAACCCACACCACACCTGTTCCAGTCTCTAATTCACCTGTCACAAAGTCACCTAGACAGGTAACATCCGAAAAATCTACCACACCTGCCACAGTCTATACGTCACCTGTCACAATGTCGCCTATACAGGTGACCTCACCAAAGGGAACCGCACCTACTGTATCTAATACTACCGCCACACAGTCAGCTGGGCCAGGGACCTCGCAGCAGATAAACCCACCTGTCCCACCTACCATTCAGGCCACCACTTCACACCATGCTTACCTTGCCTGCTGAGTGACCTCACCTCCGGCAAGCCCCTCCCCTCAATACCTGAGGACAGTGCCTGCATCACCCACACCACATCACCAGGCATTACTGAACCAGCACCCATACCGTCTACTGCCTCCAGTCCTGATCCAGCCACATCCAACATGAAGATAAATAGTATATTCATGTCCACCAGCTATAGAGAAACACCTATAACTTATATCCTCTCCAGCCCAGTTACTTCAACTGGTCAACTCTTCACCCACCAACATGATGTTCACCATGAATTATGACGCCAGGACACCACAAGACATTCCCACAATAGTTTGGTGCCATTTTTTACAAGGTCTAACACTGTGTGTCGCAACTACAAACCACAGGACTTACCAACTTCAAGTTCGGGGTTGAGACTTCTTTTTGGACGAAGGTGGTGTAATGACGGGTTCAAAACCCAATGCAACAAAACCCTCACCAGGCCTACACAAATACCTGTTTAAAGGCGACACGAGGACCTCAACTTATATATCAACAGTCAACGAAGAAGTGAATCAGCCACAAGCAAAAATAGCCAGCCTACAAGTGAGGAGAAGATGGAAGAGAAGAAGTGGGACACAAGAACAAGCAGAGAAAGGAACAACGCAGTCTGTGCTCCTAAATCAACGCCCTCTAATATACCAAGGAACAACGCAGTCTACCATAAATAAACAGCACCTTCTACCGATAATCACGGGAACTACAAGACCCCTCAGCGAGCATGACCTGAGTCCGAGTCAATCACCTGGATTTCGTCCGGACCAATCGCAAGGCCAGAGGTACGGATTAAAGGCATCTCCAACCCAAGGACCTGATTTGAACTACAATGAAGAGGAATTTATTCAAGTTCCTCATCAAGATCCGGCATTTTATTACAACATATAATCTCAGAATAAGTCTCTCGACAGTGTGGAAGACCAATATAATAAACGAGAGCATATCCACAGTGAATAAAGAAAATATTGCATAAACAAGTGATAATCAAGAAATGTATGAATTACAGGAAAATAATTATCATACAACCATGCAAGCTTCTTAAAATGAGAATTTAATGTTAAAAGATAAAGAACAACATTCCCCATGTGTTACTACTGTATATGTATTGTATTTTTAAGGCAAATATTAACTTCACCATAATTCAAAAACTGAAATTACAATGCCCCTCATATTCCGAAATCAACTAAACATGATCCAAATTAAAACCTTGAATATCAACTCACGGAAATTGAGGAAAGTTAGGTAAGCATTGTCACATCCGTCTACTAGCCAACGGCGAACTAGAATAAGATCCAATGTCAGGTAGTAACTGTTAGGGTTAAGCCAATCATCCCTATACATAGCTCTCTCGTAACACTAGAAGTGCCCGTTCTAGTCAGTGTGAAATACCTAGAAGTGTATATTCTAGAAGAGGTGTGAGCTAGAAGTGAAATATCTAGTTGTGTAGGAGAGGCTCTAGAAATGCAAGTTCTAGATAAATAGCCCAACACTAGAAGTGAAATATCTAGATGCAGTGAAATACTAGAAGTGATTATTCTAGTTTTGTGGAAAACACCGTCTCTTTCTTTAATAAATGAGAGAGGCTTAGAAGCATACGAGTGAATCACAGACCAGATTTATCTAAAGGATCCTGCTTCTAGTCTAAGTGTTTTCTATAGTTCTTGAGTTTTGGAATTGTTGTGAAGGCTTTATAAGATATATTGAGTGTTCAAGTTATAATAATTCATCGAGACCCCTTTGGCCTCTCCTTTGACTAAATCATAATCAATATCCGTGGAAACCTTATATACATCTTGCTCGTAATTAGTATATATAATATTCTGAATATAACTTTGTTGTATTCCCTAGAATATATATATATATATGGGTGTAACCTAGATATATATGAAAACATCATATATCAACCTTTTATGAACACTAGTAGATCTTATGTAATGTGTATATTATCAGTCTATATCTATGTGTGTACCAAAGTGTTCAAAGAGAGCGCAACTACTATAACCAGCCTTAATTAATTAAAATACTACTTTGCTACGGACATTTCTATGTCCATGATATTTACACTTTCAAATAACTAGAGATTCCTTCCCCATTGAAATTGTTATCCACCTACGTTCGAGTAACTTATTCCTGTATTACGATTAATTTATTTCTAGTTAATCTTGTGAATAATTCGGCCTACTATGTGATACGGTGAATAATATTTTATCTGATCTCGGGAAGTTCTATTATACCCATCTGTATACATAGCCGTTACCTTTTGGCTATATTGATTCACTACGATAGTTCTGTGAATTAATTTAATTTTACATTTGCACCCTATACATTCTGGCTATTCTGATTCACTACGTTAGTTCTGTGAATTAATGTTATTTTATATTCTCAGTCTATACATTCTGGCTATTCTGATTCACTACGTTAGTTCTGTGAATTAATGTTATTTTATATTCTCAGTCTATACATTCTGGCTATATTGATTCACTACGTTAGTTCTGTGAATTAATGTTATTTTATATTCTCAGTCTATACATTCTGGCTATTCTGATTCACTACGTTAGTTCTGTGAATTAATGTTATTTTATATTCTCAGTCTATATATTCTGGCTATTCTGATTCGCTACGATAGTTCTGTGAATTAATGTTATTTTACATTTGCACCCTATACATTCTGGCTATTCTGATTCACTACGTTAGTTCTGTGAATTTATTTTATTTTATATTCTCAGTCTATGTATTCTGGCTATTCTGATTCGCTACGATAGTTCTGTGAATTAATTTTATCTTACATTCCCAGCCTACAATTCTGGCTATTTTATTTTCTATACACGTAGACCCGATGTTTAATTTCACTAGTTTACCCTTCTCATATATTAGTAATTTAAATTACTATCTCTCTAGGATTAACGTCAATTTCGTGTCTATCCAACCTATAGTAAATATTCCATATTGATAAGATCTTGAAGTATATGTCGCAGTAACTCTAACCTATACCTAGCGCGGCTACTTTGACCCTATGTTTACCTGAACACGTGACCTTAAGCCACCCGTCGCACTACCTCACCTGAGTGTGCGCACACGATATCAGCTGCCCACATTTATGCTACGTGATTACTCTCTTTGAATACTTTGCTTTATTTGTGATATTGTCATCATTTATTATAGGCAGTATTGTGTACATTGATTTTGATGATTTGTAAGTGACGCCATTTTCATGAAAGAGTAAAACTTCTTTAACTTATTCCAGTCACATATTACAGCCATTGATGTTATGCTCCATAGCTAATTATCTGATGTGCACTAGTGTATCTAGATATTAAAGAAATAAAAAGTGTGAACCTTATCGTGTATATTTATTGTCTTTGGGAGTGATTTGAGTGATCTAGTATATTTATATCAATGCGAGTTATGTTCCTGTCGGGCAGGAATATGTATTACCCAAATAAAGAGCCTCATGAGGACACATTACCAAGCGAGTTGGATTACAACCACGCATAATAATTATCAACATAATTCGCTACAAGATCTTCTTCATAGCTAAGTAATCAAGGTGAGGACATACCGTCAACTGATAATAAACTGACTATAGCAACTCCGGTTCATTAGGATGTGTATGGGGTTGTTTTCACACTACGTCCACCCCGTGGTTAACCCCTTCTGTACTGGCGCCAAACTTTCAACTTTATTCTGACTACTATTAGACAATTTAATTCCCTTTAAAAATGGTCTCCAGCAATTAACAGGCTTCGAACTATCGCACATGTGCTTTCATTAATTTAATTGGAGGTGTTTGGTGTTGTGGTGAAGTTAATACAAAATAGATTAACCCTTTTAACTATCACAGATCCTTCTTAACACTTTGGCTTCGGGCATATGTCCACCTATTTCCGCCATATTAGGGCTCATTCAGGTACTCCTGATTTATTAGGCAAGTGTCTGAATGAAATTAAATGTATTCAACCAAAAACTAGAAGAAAATAGCTTCAAAATCACACCAAAACAAGCTTCGTAGCTCGCAGGCTTTACCCGCAGTGCTACCATAGGCATTCGCTAAAATGAGCAATTATCGCTAATGTCAAGCTCCATTTGCCTTTGGCAGCGCTGTATATCTCGCGAGACTCTTGAGTGCCACAGCCGGCTGGCTGGGGGAAGGACGTATGGCATGTCACGCTCCCGGTCCCACGCACTCTATTCTACAGGCTTTAAGAGCTTATTAAAGCCTGTAAATTGATGTAAATTGCCTTGGCGTTCCAGATCATCTCCCACAGGCAATGGGTTAATCTGCACAAAATCGTCTAAATACAGCTACAGCAAAATTTATGAAGACGTCATCGGTACAGAAGGGGTTAAGCCGGCAATTGATGACTTGTGGAATGTTGCTGGTAATCGTTGTCTCGGGGCCTCCTTGTATATTATATATGTGTTGGTTCCTTTAGAGACTGATTTGTCTCGGGGCCTCCTTGTATATTATATATGTGTTGGTTCCTTTAGAGACTGATTTGTCTCGGGGCCTCCTTGTATATTATATATGTGTTGGTTCCTTTAGAGACTGATTTGTCGGCAAACTATTATTATGTGTTCTTCTCCTATCCCCTCTTTTTTTCTTTCTTGTGTCTCTTGCTGATCCTCCCCACCCCTTGTGGGAGTAAGCGCTGGCTACTGACTGACCGAAAAAATAAAATGCGAAACTATTATGTCTCTATCATATAAGTACCAAGTTTTCGTAATACACAACATATTTCGCAACGAAATACTCGTAATAGCTTAGTAATCAAGTTGGGGATATGCCACTTTATCAGTCAGTCAGTCAGTCAGCACCCAGCCCTCACTCCCACAAGGGGTAGGAAGGATCAGCAGGAGACACAAAAAAGGAAAAAGAGGTGATAGGAGAACACTTATAACAGTTCACCAGCAAAACGCAAGCTCACAAGCATTCAGACGCACCAATCACTCATCAACCCCCGAAATCAATGGCTTCACTTTATCATCAACTGGAAAAGAGCAGACTATAGTTGACATACATTACTCAGACTCTTGATATAATACTTGCAAGTTGTGGCAGAGAGCTTAAGGGGACACGGTATATTTAATGGTCGATTTGGTTATTAATGAAATATTTACATAATTTCTTCCTTTGGCAATATCAAGCTTTAAAAAAACATCTCCAAGATCCCCCTTCTAGATGAATGTGATTTTTTTTTCGGTAGGAAACCTCCCGGCCGATGGCCGGTTCCTCCTAAATTTCAGGCATCATCCCCCCCTTAAAACAGAACTCGATACAAACAAATCACTTGAATACTTCTCCTGCTCTAGTGGTGCGAGTGTTCATTTAGGTATCGCTTCTTTCAATGTTTGCAAATTAGGAGGAACCAGCCTTTGGACTTGGAGTTTTTCTACCGACAAGTACACAAATTTATCTCTAAGGGGGTCTTGGGGGTATTTTCTTAGGCTTGATGGAGGTCTAGGGAGGAAACCAAAACATGATAAATACAAGGCTAAATATATAAATATGTACTGTACATACATAAAAAAACTTCCTTAACGCCTTACGAGCAGGCCCATCAGTAACTTCTACTATCCGCCAAGCGGGTGGTTTTACCCTAAACGACCTTGTGTCTGTGCTCTTTTTCATGCATAAACAAGAGCCAGAGCGGAATACAATTATGTATCCCTGAAAGGGCGATAATTGAGCTTTCCAATGACACCAGAACCATCCTTCTACGACCACGCGTTCTCTTGTAACGATCGTGCAAGACGAAGGAAAAATCCCTAAAATACGGTAATTTCCTTACACAATTTCCTGTGTAGCGAGGTAGTGAGTGTGGATGTGTGTGGAGGGGACGGCAGTTGCCGCGCGGGACCCATGCCGAACGGTCAGAGCCGACCTACGCTCCTCCCACCGCTCGTCTCTGTCTCAGAGCCAACTATTGCTCAAAATTGCACACCGCCTGAAGTCAGTCCCCGCCAAATAGTCCTTTCTTCTCTAGACCGACTTATGTCCGGTCCCGCCAGACAAGGGTTAAAGAATTGGGAGAATGGTTTTGATATCTTTTCTCTTTAGTTCTTTCAAACAACTTGGTTAAATAGTAACAGTATATTTTGGAGAGAGAGAGAGAGAGAGAGATAGAGAGAAAGAGAAGGGGGAGGGGGGGAGTATGCAAAGCTTTTTCTGACGAGGTATCGAATTAAAAGATCGAGTTACAATGAGTTACACGGAATAGTTAATATCTCAGAGACCTTGCGGTCCATTCCGAGGAGATACTCGAAGTGGAAGGAGAGAGACTGTTTAGTGCACTACGCTCTTTACAGAGTGTGCAAAATAGTATGTACTCTCTTCTTGAACTGCTCTACTGAAGAACTGTTTACAACTTCTGAGGGAAGTTTGTTCCAGGTAGAACAGATCTTATATGTGAACAAGTTTCCACAAATACTAGTGCTAAACCTTTTCAATTTTAATTTCCAGCCATGGTTGTGTGTTGTATTAATATTGAGGCTAAACATTTTGCTATAATCCACATTGTCAAACCCATTAGTATTTTAAATACTTCAATAAGCTGACCTCGTAATCTGTGTGTCCCCAACGGAAAAGGATCAAGAGCTCTCAACCGGTCCTCGTAGCTTTTTCTTCTAAGCGATGGAATAAGTTTTGTAGCTCTAGCTTGTACTCTTTCTAGTCGCTCCATATCTTTAAAGTGCTGGAGACCAGAATTGAACAGCATACTCCAGGAGAGGCCGTATCAGAGCGTAATAAAGTATGAGGACTATTTCATTATTTCTATATTGCCTCTTAATATAGCCCAATAATTTCTGAGCTTTCTTCTCTACTTCAATGCACTGCTTTGAAAATTTTAGGTCACTACTAATCAGAACACCCAAATCCTTTTCCAAGTCAGTCACTTCCAGAGGCATTACCAATAGTGAATAGCCTGACTTGGGGTTTGCTTGGCTGATATGCATCACCTTGCACTATTCCAAGTTTAGAGGCATCTACCATGTCTCCGACTATTCACACAGTCTGATATGGCCCATCCTGAGCTGTTCAACCCCTTTCGGGTCTTTCACATTCATTCCAAGCTGTATGTCATCTGCAAACTTGGAGATCACACTCAACAGACCAATATCTATGTCACTGACATATATGATAAACAAAAGTTGGGCAAGGACAGATCCCTGTGGAACAACAGAAGTGACTGCAGTCCAATCAGAAGAAACACCATTGATTACCATTCGTTGTTGTCTACCTGTTAGCCAACTTTCTATCCAATTTGTGACCTCTGTATTGATACCTAGCGCACTCACTGTTGACATTAGCCTGCAATGAGGCACTTTATCAAAAGCTTTTTAAAAATGTAAGTAAAGGATGTCTATGGCTCTATTTTCGTCATACTCACTCAGCATTTCATGGAACAATGATCGGTGTTGTCTGAATCCATGTTAGGAATCTGTAATAAAATTTTGGATTTTTAGGTTGTTGTTGTTGTTGTTCCCCAGGCTGTCTGGCCGAACAGCCCCAAGGTCTCGAGCAAGGCCAAGGCCATAAACGAGTGCCCCCACAAAACCCTCTCTGCTTACCACTAACAAAGCCCGGGTGACCGAAGCCACTCCAAGGCAGGGAGCTGAGGAGGGTGCGGAAACGCCCTGGGAAACCAAAACCCCACCCAAGGCCCTGTGCCCCTCAGCAATTATGAAGGGAAAGTTGAGGGGCAAAGGAAAGATGTGACGCTTTGGCTTCCAATCTTGGTAGATTAGGAGGTCAATCCACGCAAGAGACGCCGTCACTTGAGATCTAGAAAATATATAAGTAAAAGGAACAGTCAGAGTAAGCTATGGGTATGGCAGAGATCGCTCAGTTCTCACTCTGATAGACCAGCCCATCACCACATGACTAGAACCCAATCCTCTCAGCATCAGCTAGGAAAGGCCCTAGAAAGCCGCCTTTGGCGGGGGGATAGCTCCCCTATTTCAACCCTTTTCGGGGTTGGGCACCCGCCCTTTGTATGGATTTTTAGGTAGTCAACTATCTTGTCTACTAGTATCCCTTCAAAGAGATTTACTATGATAGAAGTAAAGCTAATTGGCCGATAATTCTTTGGACACTCGTGATCCCCTTTCATAAAGATTGGGGTCACATTGGCCAGTTTCCAGTCTTCTGGGACCTCTTAATTTTCTAGTGATATATTGAATATGTCTGCCAAGAAAGGTGCAATTTCATCTCAAACTTCTCGTACAACTCGGGTAAGTAAGCTATCTGGGTCGGATGACTTGAACCTATTTACTTATCTATGCTTTTTGCCACCTCCTCTGGGGTACATCTAAGTATGCTAAGAGCTTCACCCTTGTGCACTAGTCCTGGACTTGGCATGTCACTGGTATTTTCCCTTGTGAATACTGAGGCAAAATGGTTGTTTAGGGATTTAGGTATATCAGTGTCAGAAGTTTGAAGTTGGTCTGTTGGATCCTTTAGAGGTCCAATGCTACTTTTGAATGGCTTCCTGCTGTTCACTTAGCTGAAGAACTCTTTAGGACTCTCTTTGCAGAGGGCTGCAACCCTTAGTTCTTCATTCTACTTTGCTTCCTTTATAAGAGATTTCACTCTGCTGCACATATTATTGACAAAATCTAAATATCTTTGGTCTTGACTTCTTTTGGCCATTCTGTATGCAACCTTTCCCTTTCTAATTGCTGAAGCTATGTAATTTTATAACTATTTTGGTTGGGTTGAGCATGATTTGGTAAGCTTAGTATGAATGAATGCAGCTTTTCGATCCAGAAACTGCTGTTTGAATGAGCACCAAATCGCATTAACATTCTCACCCTTAAGTCTGATTTGGGATAAGCTTCCCCAAAGGCCTTCAATATTTGCACTACGTAAATCAAGTTTTGCACTCTGAGGATTGGTGGGTCTGCTGCTAAAGGTGCGAAGAGAAAACCTAACTAGATTGTGGTCACTACCTCCAAGTGATTCCCCAACAGATAAGCTGGTCACCCTTTCATCTTCAGTGGTGAACACAAGACCTAGTATATTGTTCCCTCTAGTTGGCTCGTTCACCCACTGGGTCAAAAAGTTATCGTTAGTAAAGTCCACAAGACCTTCAGCACCAGCAGTTCTTGCTTCCCAGTTTACTAGGCAATTGAAGTCACCTAAAATCACACTGGTTTTACCCTCGATAACAACACTCAGTCTTGTGTACAGAAGTTCATCCTTTTCAACATTTTGATGGGAAGGCCTGTACACCAGAACAATCCTATAGATAGAGTTACCTAGATTGAGGTCTACTCCAAGCAGTTCATGGTCTGACCTGATCTTGCAGTCAATAGGGTTTAGAAAATCTCTGATGTACAAAATAATTCCACTTTCTTCCTGCATGGTTCGGTTTTGGTGGGTCATTCTATATCCAGGTATTTCAAATTCCCCAACATAATACCTGGTATCACTGTGAATCCAGGATTCAGTGATAGCCACTACATTGAAGCATTCTGTAGACAACAATGCCCGAAGTTTGGAGAATTTATTTATAATTTATCTGGCATTAAATAATACTACCTTAAGGGGATTCAGGTTTTTCTTAGAACCCCCTAGCCTACCCCATTTCCCGAAGAGAATGGGGTATCTGGGTGTAGTGCATTTTCTTGCACAATATTTCTCTGTACACTATCAGAGGTGTTTCAATTCCCTATGTTTAATGAATCCTCACCTGAGGTAGAAGAACCATTAACTAGTGGTTCAGCGATTGGCAACTGAGGTGTCGAGTCTAAAGGAAGTTGCGAGACATCTCTCAATCTATTGGGGAACTCTGCCATTTGTTGAGAGGTATTCTTGCTCTCAGAGGGACGAACTCCTTCTTTTGTGGGACCTCTTTTTGGAAGTTTGAGATCAACTGCTGGTGAGAGTTTGCCCTTTTCCTGCTGGAGGATGCTTTCTACATTTTGCTTGCCCTCAGCAAGCTGTAAAGATGGTGATTTAGGAAATAACCAAGTTTGATTTTATCGCTAGGGCTTATGTGCACACCGTCACAGAGGTAGAGGTTGCGCTTCCCATAGAACTCATTAAATGAGTCCACAAATCTCACCCCTTTCTGGGTGCACAGGTCAGCTAACCTACCATTTAATCCTACTGCTTTGCTGGTAGCGCAATCCCCTTCTTACATCTCGGGCAAAATACCAAGTATCATGCCTCTGTCTGTCTTGAGTCAAAGCTCATCAGCAAGAGTCATGACCTCTCCTATATTATTGGCTCTGTGACACCGACATTATTTCTTTTGAGAAAAAGGTCATCGCCAAAGCTGTCAAATTTGTAACAGAGTAGGTCATTCTGAGGAAAATTGCAAATAGAATGAAAAATCTGACTACTGTTTCAAGTAAGTTACAAGAGTGCTACACCAGGCAAAAGGACGAAAGACAGGCACATTTCTTCAAAAATCTTGCTGCTGAACAAGTCCAAGCCAACGCAATTCTCGTCCAGTCCCTCAACAGGCACATTGTTTCTCCCTATATACAGCAGTCATATCTTTCCTGTGCAGGGTTGCTGGCTTATGCCTGTCAACCAACCTATCAGACACCATCAGAACTCTACACAACAACCAGTGCAAGGATTCATACCCCAACATCAGAATACAGGTGCCCAACAGGATTGACATTTTTGCCACAGTCGAAACCTTCCTAAATGATACAGTTCCTACTAACTATGCACAAATAAGTGGCTACTCTCAATGGCATCGCAAAGATCGGACACACGGCACCTTTGCTGGTGTGGCAGTTTGCTCCTGCAAGGGAGTTTGCATGTAACTTTTAAATGTCAATTTACTTGATCATCTTGAGCTAATGTTTTTCATATTGTGGATGAACAAGCATGAAGCAATACTCCTCTGTGTCTGTTACTGTCCACACTGGCTAGGAAATGAACCTCTACAATACCTCAACAGCAACCTTGATAACATAATGAAAGAATATATTTATCATCACATCATTATAGTTGGAGACCTCATCCAATACCTGATTGCAAGAACTTTTGATGAGCTCCTGGCTGTGTATGCATTGGCTAACTATGTTGATTTCCCTACCCACATCTGGTTCCTCACTGGACCCAGTGCGTACAGACTTTCTGAGTCTATAGTGAAGTGTGTGGCTATGGGAAATGTAGGATCATCTGACCATACTGTAATTCTTGCCACCATTAACCCTCTCCGACATATGACGCAATTTTGAGCCTATTAGGGATACTTTAAAGCCTTTATTACCATCAGGTTTTTTTACAAACCTTTATTTTAGTTACTTCAACCTCTGCAGTTGTCTTTGAGTTAGATGTGGGCAGAAAACTAATTTTGGAGAGGTAATTATAAGAGTGAGAGAACTCTATTTCTTATTGCTAATCTGGCAACCTCTGCGTCATATATGTCTGAAGGGGTTAATACCAGGACCGAGACTGATGAACTAATAGAACGCACAATATGGCTGTGGAATCGTTCTGACTCTGCACTGCACTCGAACACACCAACTGGGGGCAGATCTTAACAGGGGATATCGACAATCAGTCTGAAGCATTCACTGAACATCTCGCAACTCTACAAGGTATGTACATTCCATGTAAAACCTTCAAATCCAAACCACAAGATCTACCAAGGTTTGGACCCAATTGCAGAATGGCTAAAGTATGGATTCAATTAAAGCGTCATTTCCCCCAACATAACAAGGAACTACACAAAGCTGCTTGTAAAAATGTGGAGCAAACTAAAAAATGGGCCATACAGCGGTGGCAAGATGAGAAGGCAAAACTAACAGGTCACTGTGTTGGATCCAAGCAGTGGTGGAGCAGTGTTAAACAACAGCAGGGTTTCAAGCCAGATGACTCCATGCCACCACTGAATAATCCAAATGGAACTATGGCCACATCTAACAAAGAAAAGGCCAAATTACTCGCGTCTCATTTTTCAAACAAGATGAGAGTCCAGAATCCTGAGCAAGCACAGCCAATTTTGCCACTGCAAACAAGTGCTAACCTAAGTCTCTTGGACATCACACCAGATCAAGTGCTTTGTCAACTAAGTTCAATAGACCCTAGCAAGGCATTACAATGGCCAACAATATGGAAACGTGCTAGGGTAGTAGCAATTCATAAGAAGAAAGTCGAACATCTCCAGTAAATTACAGGCCAATCTCACTCCTTTCTTGTGTGGGGAAGATATTTAAGAAATGAATTGCTTCCAAGATGAGTTAGTATTTTGAGGACTATCATCTACTTAGTTTAAAGCAATTTAGCTTTAGAAGCAATCACTCTGCCTCACATCTTCTTCTCAGTATGACCACTACAAGGAATAAGTCACTCGACAAGGCCTAGACACGTACATCACAGCCCTAGATATAGCCAGAGTTTTTTACCGGGTATGGTACAAAGGTATTTTACTCAAGCTACAAAGCCAAGAAATCAATTGCCATCTTCTGACACTGCTTGGGGACTACCTGTTGTGTTTGTGGGAGTACACAATCAACTCACCTGTGAAAAATTAATACATCTGTAGATCTGCATATGTCCTTGGGAAACCAACTACCACATCCCAGGCTCGTTCGCCACATTTTCCATGGTCCGAGGATATAATTAGAACCACTTCATTGGCTATATAGAGGATTTATTGGTTACAGGGGGCACGCCATTGTGTTTGGCGCCTAAAGTATATGTGTCTCAATACAAGTGATATGAGACCAAGCTAAGAAAGTACTTGAACCTATTAAATAAAAACATAGCATCATAACAAGAGGATCTGATTGCGTATAATGTAGATCCGATCGAATGAACCAAACAACTTTGATTAATAAACCAAATGAAATATATTGACATGTTGATAAAATAAATAAATTACATGACATTTCCTTCTCCCTGTAAAAAAGAAAAAGTACATACTGTATATCTATACTGTATACAGTATTTGACTTGAATCTAATTGATCTAATACTTAACCTATACCTTACAGATCTAATCTAGTTGGAGGGATTCCTCTAGTTTGTTTTGGTGCAAGAACCTTTGGAATCTCTCCCAAATCATGTTCAACTGGCACATTAGTTTCACTGGGCAGACTCAAGTTATTTCTAGGTACTGTACTAGTTTGATCCTCAGGTGGTCCACTTGCGTGTTCAGTAGTGCCTGTATAAGGCCGTAACTGTTCCACATGACGGCGACAAACCTTGCCGTCTACATTGACATCATAATGCATTTGACCTATGGGTTCAGCAACATTATCTGGCACCCACTTACTTGGTGTGTTATAGGAGCGGACCATTACTGGAGATAAACGCTCATACTGATTTATTTCTTGGTGCTTCTCTACTCTGTGTAGCCTGAAAATCTAGTAAAACTAAATCAAGTTTATTCCTAATCCTCCTATTCATAACCATTTGTGAAGGAGTCTGTCCAGTGACACCATGTTCAGTTGTTCTATAAGACAACAGAAATTTACTGACATGAGAAATTACATTACATTGTATTGCACGCCTGCACTTCATGTCGTGCTTAAAGGTCTGCACAAAGCACTCTGCCTCACCAGTTGTACTAGGATGGTAAGGGGCTGACTTACAGTAGTGTGTTGGATTCCATTATAGTCAATCTACTAGAAATATGGGCTGAACCTTGCACAAATTGCAACATTAATTATTTCACCTGTATTGACTTGTGGAAACCCACAAATATAACATATCAAAAGTCCTCAATAATCCGAATAGTTGAAAGTCCTCAAAATAGCATAATTATGTTAATTAGTCCAATCAAAATGTAACTGGACCTGGCAATAATTGCAACATAAATTATTTCACCAGTATTGGCTTCTGGAAACCCCCAAGTACAACATATCAAAAGTCCTCATACATCAGGAAAAGGGAAAGTCCACAAAATTGCATATTGATGTTAATTGCTATCGCCATGAGCCGAAAATTGAAAACCAGCATAACTTTACAACCAAGTGTCCTAACATAATAAAAGTGGGGTCTATACCCATGTTTTCATGGCCAAGGGATCCAATGTACATACAATTAACCTCCCTCGGGTATTACATAATATGGATTATGCAAATCAGCAGCAGCAAATACCCAAACATCTAAACTTGTTCCGTTACAAAATCAGGACTTGTTGTGGAGCCCTGGTGGTTTTGGGAGGGGGGCAGGGGGGTGAAGCCATATTTTGGACCTAAAATCATAACTATTGCACATTCAAAAAAAAAAAAAAAATTACCGTCACAATCACTCACCGAATGTTCGTTGGAAGTTTGTGTGAAAATCCGTCGATCGGTCTAGGATGAGTTTTCTGAAAGACAGACATACGTCTCACTATTATCATCACATCTGAGACATGTGTATGATGTGTGCCCCTAAGGGGCACACACATACACAGGGAATAGGTACAGGGTGGGCGGTGGGGGTCCTGAAAAAGGGTGGGGGTGGGGGGGGGCAAAACCATATTTTGGACCTAAGGTCATAGGTATTGCATTTTTTTTTTTAAATTACAGTCACATTCACGCACCGAAAGTTTGTGTGAAGTTTGGTGAAAATCCGTCAAACGGTCTAGGAGGAGTTCTCGGACAGACAGACGGACAGACAGACATTCGGTTTGCATGTACCACTATATGGGGGTGCAATACCACTCTGCTTACGCAGAGTTGATAATCACTATAACTTTCACCATAATCAATACTACTCACCATCATCACTACTACTGTCACCATCGTCACTACTGTCATCATTATCACTACAACCATCATCATTATTTGTCACCATCATCACTACTATTATGACCATCATCACTACTACTAGTACTGTCACCATTACTACCATTACAAGACTAGGAAAGACAGACGTCTCACCATTATCATCACATCTGAGACATGTGTGTGATGTGTGGATTTATGTGTGTGTGTGTGGGGGGGGGGGGCTGGTTGAGGGGGGGGGGGGGGGAAACCACTGTTTGGACCTAAAATCACACCTATTGCACAAATTCAAAAAATCTTTGTTTAATTGCCGTCGCATTCACGCACCGAAGGTTCGTGTGAAGTTTGGTGGAAATCCGTCAAATGGTCTAGGAGTAGTTCTCGGACGGACAGACAGACAGACGGACAGACATTTCGATTTGCATGTACCACTATACGGGGGGCGATACCACTCTGCTTACGCAGAGTTGATAAAGTAGACGTGCCGTTTTGCCCAAAATCAAAACGGCATACCCAACTCTGCGATGGGTCACCATCATCACTACTAGTCACTATCACCATTACTATCAACACTACTACTATTATAGTCATCACTACTACTCTTACCATCATCACTACTACTCTCATCATCACTACTACTGTCATCATCACTTCAACTTTCACCATCATTACAGACTGAAACCTCATAAATCAGACTGAAACCTCATAAACCAGACTGAAACCTCATAAATCAGACTGAAACCTCATAAATCAGACTGAAACCTCATAAATCGCCTGGTCCTGATGAGGTATATGCTAGAGTATTAAAAGAATGCAGAGATGAGTTAAGTTATCCATTAACATTTCTATTTAACAAGTCATTAGAAACAGGTATAGTTCCAGAAGCTTGGAAGCTTGCAAATGTAGTTCCGATCTTCAAAAAAGGTGATAAATCAATAGCATCCAATTACCGTCCCATTAGTCTCACTTCAATCATAGGAAAACTACTAGAGTCAATTATTGCTAGGAAAATGAGAAACCACTTAGAAACATTTAACTTAATCAATTCTTCTCAGCATGGATTCACTCAGGGACGGTCTTGCCTTACTAATTTGCTTAGTTTTTTCTCAGAGGTATATGAAGCAGTAGATAATGACAAGTCATATGATATTATATATTTAGATTTCAGTAAAGCTTTCGACAGAGTCCCTCATGAGAGATTGATGAGAAAGGTTGAGGCACATGGAATAGGTGGGGCGTTGTTAGGATGGATTAGGTCATGGCTAATTGGTAGGAAGCAGAGAGTCAGCATAAATGGTACCAAGTCAGAATGGGGAGCAGTCAAAAGTGGTGTCCCCCAGGGATCGGTATTAGGTCCCCTGTTGTTTCTTATATACATAAATGACCTAGATTTAGGTATAACTAGTAGGATAAGTAAATTCGCAGACGATACTAAAATAGGGAGATCAATTGATTCAGATAGCGATATAGAGTGCCTCCAAAGGGATCTAGATACCTTACATGAATGGTCAGTAAATTGGCAGATGAAGTTTAACATTGACAAATGCAAGGTATTAAAGATAGGGAAGATGCAAACAAATGTTAAATATAAACTAGCTAATTTAGAATTAGAAAATTCAGACTGCGAGAAAGATCTAGGTGTGTTTGTTAGCAATGATTTGAAGCCTAGAAAACAGTGTATAAGCGTTCGTAATAAGGCAAACAGGATTCTCGGGTTCATCTCTAGGAGTGTGAGTAACAGAACTGCTGATGTTATCTTAAAACTTTACTTGTCATTAGTGAGACCCCACATGGATTATGCTGTCCAATTTTGGTGTCCTTATTACAGAATGGACATAGATTCATTGGAGAGAGTACAGCGTAGAATGACAAAAATGATCCATAATATTAGAAATCTTTCGTATGAAGAAAGGTTGAAGAAATTAGGTTTACATTCGTTAGAGAGACGCAGAGTTAGAGGGGATATGATAGAGGTGTTCAAGTGGGTTAGTGGGATTAACAAAGGGGACATGGCAAATGTACTAAAGCTCAGTGATAGCGAAAGAACTCGTACCAATGGTTTCAAATTAGATAAATTTCGTTTCAGAAAAGATATAGGCAAGTATTGGTTTGGTAACAGAGTTGTAGATGGGTGGAATGGACTACCAAGTGCTATAGTGGGATCTAAAACTGTAGGGAGCTTTAAGATAAAATTAGATAAGCATATGGACCAGAAGGGTTGGGTGTGAAGGGGGATCAGCCGGGTTGGGCCAATCAGCGCTCTGCAGACCTCCATAATCCTGCGTTAATCTCTAACCGTTTTGGTAAAATGATCCTCAGGGTATTAGAGTGTGAAGCCTATAATTGGGCTTTGTAATTGAATTGGGGTTGTGTGGGACAGGGATCTGCCTTGCTTAGGCCAATCGGCTTTCTGCAGACTCCCATTTTCTTATGTTCTTATGTTCTTATCATCACTACTACTCACCATCATCACTAATACTGACACCATCATCACTAGTCATCATTATCACTACAACTATCATTGCTTGTCACCATCATCACTACTACTAGTAGTCACCATCATATCTACAACTGGCATCATTCATCACTGCTGTCATCATCACTACAACTACAACCATCATCACTGCTATTATCACCATTATCAGTACAATTACCATCATCACTACTATTATCACCATTATCACTACAATTACCATCATACCCACTATTAATACCATCATCAATACTGTCATCATTATCACTACAACTATCATCATTGCTTGTCACCATCATCACTACTATTATGACCATCATCACTACAACTAGTACTGTCACCATCATATCTACAACTGTCATCATCATCACTACTGTCATTCATCACTACAACTACAACCATTATCACTACTATTATCAGCATTATCACTACAATTAGAAGTTTGTGTGAAAATCTGTCGAACGGTCTAGGAGGAGTTTTAAGAAAGACAGACAGAAGTCTCACCATTATCATCACATCTGTGTGATCTCTCTCTCACTCACTCACTCTCTCTCTCTCTCTCAACTGACCCCACTAAATCCCCCTGTCCATGAACCATAACTTACCATTGGGAACTCTCTTTTCTACCCACCTACCTTCCTTCCAACAATTGTTTCAACACTCCTTCCTCCTTCTCTCTCTCCCTCCAACTCTTTCCCCCTTTTTCTCTCCCTTCCCTTCCTCCTCCCAATCCCTCTCACCTCCTTCACTACCTTCCTCTCTTCTCCTTTCTCCCCTCTCTTTTCGTACTCCTGATTTAAGCCAACTCTGGACCCCTCTGGATCCCACTGTCTATAATTTAGAATTGGAAACTACCTACCTTTCCTTCACAATTGTTCCAAAACTTCTTCATCACCCTTCCCCCTGTTCTACTCTCTACTCACTCACACTCACTCTCACTCTCACTCTCACTACCTTCTTCCTCTCTACTACCTTCTCTTTCCCTTCTCTTTCCTGCCCCGTAGGGGCACCCACACACACAGGAAATAGGTACAGGAGGGGGGGGGGGGGGGGGGGGGGGGCAAACAAAAATTGGACCTAAGATCATAACTATTGCACAAATAAAAAAAAAAACAAAAAAAATTACCGTCGCATTCACGCACCGAAGGTTCGTGTGAAGTTTGGTGAAAATCCGTTAAAAGGTCTAGGAGGAGTTCTCGGACGGACAGACAGACAGACGGACAGAGATTTCGGTTATAATGTACCACTATACGGGGGGCGATACCAATCTGCTTACGCAGAGTTGATTATTCCCTTTAAATTTAACTGTCACATTTGACCATCCTCTGTTCCATCAGCACTCTAAGATGATTATATATATATATATATATATATATATATATATATATATATATATATATATATATAGAAGCAATACTCTCTTGTTGCGGGAATCGGAGTCGGATGATAAAAATCAACACCAGCGCTGGTACAAACATCTTTATTTTGGTAACGTTTCGGTTTAAGCATAAACCATCTTCAGACCTGAACTGAAATGAAATAAAAGCCTATATGAATGGCAGAGTAATTTTCTAATGTAAATATTCTTATTAATAATTAAATTTAACAAATCTAGAATAAAACTTAAAATTAATAGTTATAAAAATAATAACCTAATACATATTAGAACTAGTAAAGTGAAAGAATAAACATTTATTGCTCACATAATATTTCTTCGTCTCTCATTTTATTCTTTCACTTTACTAGTTCTAATATGTATTAGGTTATTATTTTTATAACTATTAATTTTAAGTTTTATTCTAGATTTGTTAAATTTAATTATTAATAAGAATATTTACATTAGAAAATTACTCTGCCATTCATATAGGCTTTTATTTAATTTCAGTTCAGGTCTGAAGATGGTTTATGCTTAAACCGAAACGTTACCAAAATAAAGATGTTTGTACCAGCGCTGGTGTTGATTTATATATATATATATATATATATATATATATATATATATATATATATATATATATATATATATATATATATATATATATATATATATATATATATATATATATATATATATATATATATATATATATATATATATATATATATATATGTATATATATATATAAATATATATATATATATATATATGTTTGTATATATATATATATATATATATATATATATATATATATATATATATATATATATATATATATTAATTTATATATATATATATATGTATATATATATATATAAATATATATATATATATATATATATATATATATATATATATATATATATATATATATATATATATATATATAAAATATATATATATATATATATATATATATATATATATATATATATATATATATATATACCGGTATATATAAATATATATATATATATATATATATATATATATATATATATATATATATTATATATATATATATATATATAATATATATATATATATATATATATAATACCTCATAATAATAGAACACAAGTATAATCTATTAACCCCTTTAGTTAATCATATAATAAAGTAGAGGTGCCGTTTCGCCCATAATCAAAACGGCATACCCAACTCTGCGATGGGTTACCATCATCACTATTAGTCACTATCATCATTAATATCATCAGCACAACTTCTATCACCATCATTACTGCTACAATCATTATTATCCTTACAACTGTCACCATCATCACTAATACTACTGTCACCATCATCACTACTACTGTCACCATCACCGTTACTATCGTCATCGCTACTATTATTACAATCATCACTACTACCCTCACCATCATTACTACTACTTACTGTCACCATCATCACTACTTCTATCACCATCAACACTACTATCATCATCGCTATTACAATCATCACTACTACTTTCACCATCATCACTACTACTGTCACCATCACCATTACTATCATCATCGCTACTATTATCACAATTATAACTATTACCCTCACCATCATTACTACTCCCGCCGGCTTTAGCACCGCCAACAGCTCCGCATCGCCACTGAGAAAACTCGATCCTAATTTGAGTATTTCATATCCCTATTCCCTTTATTCATTGCATTAACAGTATTTAAGTGCTTGTTTAACCTCCACATAGTTCTGTAGTTGCCGTGCATGTTATTTTATTGCTTTTCTGATTGATAAACATTGTTGTTTACATTTGTTACCCTAGCTTGTAGCAAACGACGCACGCGCACCTCTAATCGACCTAGCTTTGTATTTTCTTATTAACTCTAGTAGTTATCGTATTCAGTATCCTACTGTAGCTATATATATATATGTAATTTTAGTTGTTGCTTGCATGATCTTGTAGTAACCTTTGACTGATAACTTTGTTTATCTAAATATAATCCTGCTTGACTAGCCTACAGTGACACCAGGCCCATCTGTTGATACAGTATTTTAACCCCTTGTGTGCAGTTACACTTTATTCTTATATAATCTCTATTTGGTGAATTGTATAATTATTTAGTTACATATTCTATTATATATATATATTTGTTTTGCTTTTTTAGGTAGGTTATTACCCCTGGTAGCCTACTTCTGCATATTTCATACTTTATGTTTGTGGTTATTTTTGTTTTCGGTTAGTCTAGGCTATCATCCCTGGTGGCCTATTTCTGCGTACTTCAATTTTTAAATTTTCAGTTAGGCTATCACCGCTAGTGGCCTATTTCTGCGCACCGGTATTTCGTAATTTTTGTTTTCGGTTATTTTTCTTTTCGGTTAGTCTAGGCTATCATCCCTGGTGGCCTATTTCTGCGTACTTCAATTTTTAAATTTTCAGTTAGGCTATCACCGATGGTTGTCTATTTCTGCGTACCGGTATTTCATAATTTTTGTTTTCGGTTATTTTTGTTTTCGGTTAGGATAGGCTATCACCCCTGGTGGCCTATTTCTGTTTAAATAAAAATACAATTGTTGTCGGTTCGGCTATCACTGCGTATTTAAATTTAATTTTGTTTTGTTTTAATTTTCGGTTAGACTATCACCGCTGATAACCTATTTGTGCGTATTTCAACATTGTTGTTTTCGGTTAGGCCTATTTAAGTAAGTGAAGCGACCTGAAGTGAGTGAAGTGTTTTTAAAGAGAGATAAGTGTTTTTAAAGTGAGTTTAGTGTTTTTAAAGTGAGTTTAGTGTTTTTAAGTGAGTGAAGTGATCTGAAGAAAGTGATCGTCACCATGCCTCGTGCCTGTACGAACTGCGCCGGTAGGTTTGGTGCTTCCATGTTTGCTCCTGCCGATCCACAAGTCTGCCGACTCTGCCAGCAACAAGAGGATTTGACAGCAAAATTGGTGAAGCCCGCAACAAGATCAACGCCCTCACCAGGAAGCTGGAACCACTCCAAGAGTTTGTAACACTCAACATTGGAGTATCACTAACTCCAATTGTTTCAACTCCAGCATCCACCACCGCCCCAACGTCATCTGCCAACAATCCAACAGCTGCAGTAGCCACTGCAGCAGATGCTTCTGACGAACCTGAGCCGACATCAAACCAGGACAGCCGCCCTGTTCACCTTAGTCTCTACCCCACTCCTCGTGCAAGAAGCCTGCTAGCCCGAACAGTACCAACCCCTCGCCCCCATTCTAACCATTCCTCTCCCCGACCTGTACGCAGAGTCTCGCCACCACAGATTTCCGGATTTACACCAGTGAGGAACGGTGCACGGCCAACGCAGGAAAGGTCTCATTTACCAGTCACAATGTCAAACAGATTTGAGATCTTGGTAGAGATGGAAGACGAACCAGAAGAGACCAGGCTCATTGGGGATTCCATCCTACGAGGACAGGTCGAAGAGTTCTGCGACAAGAGTCCCAAATCGACGAAAAAGATTTTGTATCCCAGGAGCTGGACTGGACGACATTGTGGAAGCCTTCGAAGATACCACAAAGGATGCAAACGAAAATACCCTTTTTGTCATCCATGCTGGTTCAAATGACGTCATGCGCACCAGATCCGAAGAGTTGATGGAGAAATATCGCAAGCTGATCCAGCACTACAAAAACAAGTCAAGGAAAATCATCATCTCAGGCATTCTCCCCAAGATCGACGCACCTGACAAATTCTACGACAAGGCCTTCAGCACAAATAGCCGACTAAAATATTTGTGTCTGAAGGAAGAAGTTGAATTCATCAATCTCTGGGACAATTTCTATAACCAGCCTGCTCTGTTCCGCAAGGATGGCACTCATTTAAACCCTGTGGGTTCAGCACGCATGGGTTGTCTCCTACACGAAGCAGTCCGCAGCCATGGATCAAAAAACGCCATCCGAGAAGAAGCAGCAGTGACATAAATCATCCAACGCCAAGCAAAAAACAGAGGCAACCGAGGACCAGCAGCGATAAGGACCGAAGACAGCGAGGACCGAGGACAGCCATGAACATAAATGTAGATCCGACAAGAACCAAAAATATTATTAAAGATCGTTCTGTGAGTTCTAAAATAACAAATTTAAAGGTTTTCTATGCAAACGCTCGTAGCATACGCAATAAATTTTCAGATTTAGAGGAGCTAGTGTTTACAGAAAATTATGACGTGATTGGCATATCAGATTCTTGGCTCAATACAAAAGATAGAGACTTTTTAGCGGAGTATTCACTTCCCTGTTATGTAATGTTTGAGAAAAACCGAATAAATCGAAATGGAGGTGGCATTTTACTTTATATCAAAGAAAGTCTTAACCCTAACCTCTTGTCAAAACCTCAAATTGTGAACGTCGACACATCTTTTGTGCTAATAAAGAATAATAAAGGTACAAAAATAATACTTGCGTTAATATACAGACCTCCAGCTCAATCAGTGCAAACTGACCGAGAAATTTACGAACAAATTGCAGATGTAAGTAACTCACAAGATACCGTAATTTTTGGCGACTTTAATATACCTGTGACCAAGCGGGGCGATACTCTTACTTCACACTCCGGACATGACTTGTATACGAACTTGCAAGAGAGTTCGCTTTATCAATTTGTTCAAACGCCGTCCCGTGGTAATAACGTTCTTGACATTGTCCTTGCAACAAAAGAAGAATTAATAGAGAATTTGAATGTTGGTGATGAATTCAGTAACAGCGACCATCGTACGATAACTTTCACTTTAAAGTTTACTAGTAACGAACCAAATAGTAGCATCGAAAAAAATCCCTAATTTCAAGAAAGCAAACTTCCATAACCTTAGAGCTATGTTTAAAGAAACTGACTGGAGCTTTTTAATTAACAATAACGACATAAATACATCTTGGAAGTTATTCGAAACCACTTACCTAAAAGCAGTGCAAGACTGCATACCATCGAAAAATACGGCGTCCAGGCCATAATAATAAGCCCAGATGGTGGAATAAAGATATTTCAAACTGCCTTCTTGCTAAAAAAATTGCTAGTGATAGATTAAAATCCTCACAAAATGACGAAGAACGGGTGAAATTTGTAGAGCTACGACGCAAAGCCAAAAAGTTAATTAAGCAAAGTAAAAAGACCTTTGAGTTACATATTGCGAATAAAAGTAAAACAAACCCGAAAGAATTCTATAGTTATATCAGAAAGAAAAATGTAGTTACTTCAACTGTTAGACCATTAGTCGATGAAAATGGAGACTACACCAAAGACGAAGTACAAATGAGTAATGCCCTCAATACCTTCTTTGCATCAGTTTTTACAACAGAAGACCTCAGTGATATCCCTACACCATCGCCGATTCAGATTGATAATTCAGATGTTCTAAGCAATATCACCGTTACAGAGAGAGAAGTATTGAATTGTTTAGATAAACTCAAGGTAAATAAAACGCCTGGACCAGATACAATCTCGCCTAGAGTTCTAAAGGAAGCTAAGGATGAGCTCTCCAAACCACTGACATTACTATTCAATAAATCCTTGCAGTCTGGAACTATGCCTGATCAGTGGAAGCTAGCCACCGTAACACCGATATTCAAAAAAGGCAGCAAATCCCTACCCAGTAACTATCGTCCAATTAGCTTAACCTCAGTTGTATGTAAAATACTAGAAACGGTCATAAGAGACTGACTCGTAAATCACTTAGAGGAAAATAACATATATACTTAAAGATACTCAACACGGCATTCGTAAAGAACGTTCCTGTTTAACAAACCTCTTAGACTTCTTCCACGATATCCTCAACCTCTACGATGAGAGTAAAGCTGTAGATATTATATACCTTGATTTTCAAAAGGCCTTTGACAAAGTTCCCCACAAACGTTTACTGCTAAAACTAAAAGCGCATGGAATACAAGACGGTGTGTTGAAATGAATAGAAAATTGGCTCAGCGACAGAAAGCAAAGAGTAGTCATAAACGGTAAGGCATCTAAATGGACCAATGTAAGTAGCGGGGTACCCCAGGGATCGGTACTAGGACCAATTATCTTTCTAATTTACATCAATGACATAGATGAGGGTCTCACCTGTACAATCTCAAAATTTGCTGACGATACAAAAATTGCAAATAGCGTACTCTCAAAAGAACAAGTTGACGATATGCAACACAATCTAGATAAATTGTCATGTTGGGCCCAAATTTGGCAAATGAGTTTCAATGCGGATAAATGTAAAGTACTACATATCGGACACCTAAATGAGAAAGCAAACTATTCGATGAATGGCACTCAGCTTAAGAATGTAACCAGAGAAACCGATCTGGGAGTAACAATATCGAGTAACCTAAAACCAAGTCAACAATGTTCAGAAGTTGTTAAGAAGGCAAACAAAATAATTGGCTTTATAGGCAGGTCATTTGAGCATAAATCCAAAGAAGTTATCCTAACCCTTTACAATTCCTTAGTCCGCCCTCTTCTGGAATACTGCGTTCAATCCTGGTGCCCTTATTACCAAAAAGATATAAACAAGCTAGAACGAGTTCAACGTAGAGTTACCAAAATGATACCTAGCCTAAAGAACAAGCCATAGGAAGAGCGTCTTAGAGAATTAAATCTATTTCCTTTAACCCAGCGCAGATTAAGAGGTGACTTAATTCAAGTGTTCAAAATCATCATAGGCATCGACAATATGAACTGTAGTAAGTACTTCACTATCGACCAATCTAATTACACGCGGGGAAACGGTTGCAAAATTATTGGTAAATCTTTTAACTCACACGAATCTAAGAATTTCTTCTTCAATCGAGTTGCCAACTTGTGGAATGGGCTTCCCCCGAGATGTTATAGACTGCAGCACCGTTGATTCATTTAAACTCCGCCTATACAAATATCTCGCATCAAACCCGCGACTGACAGCGTTTGTAAATGAATAACTTTATTTTATCCCCCCTCAATTACTAACCCATCTGACCCCTACTAACTTCCTAATCCTGCCACGGACATTAGTTCCAGGGCAATAATTCCCTTTCCAATGTTCCCTTACCCCCTCTAAACCACTATTTGGACACTCGATCCTCAGTGTTTTGGAGGACAAGCAGCCTTGAAGGGTCACTAGATCTGTTGTTGCTTGATTTCCTTTGTACTCCTTTGTACTGTTACCATCAGCACTACTACTGTCACCATCACCATTACTATCATCGCTACTATTATTACAATCATCACTACTACCCTCACCATCATTACTACTGTCACCATCATCACTACTACTGTCACCATCATCACTATTACTGTTGGCTTGGGGGGAGGCCCCTGTTTTTTTTGGGGGGAGGGGGGGACGAAACCATATTTTTGACCTAAAATCATAACTATTACACACATTCAAAAAATATTTGTTTAATTACCGTCGAATTCACGCACCGAAGGTTCATGTGAAGTTTGGTGAAAATCCGTCACACGATCAAGGAGGAGTTCTCGGACGGACAGACAGACAGACAGACAGACAGACATTTCGGTTTGCATGTACCTCTATACAGGGGGTGATACCACTCTGCTTACGCAGAGTTGATAAAGTAGACGTGCCGTTTCGCCCAAAATCAATACGGCATACCCAACTCTGCGATCGGTCACCATCATCACTACCAGTCACTATCATCATTAATATCATCAGTACTACTACTATTATAATCATCACTACTACTCACACCATCATCACTACTACTCGCATCATCACTACTACTCTAATCATCACTACAACTTTCACCATCATCACTACTACTTACCAACATCACTAATACTGTCACCTTCATCTTACAATCTTCATTACTACTGTCACCATCATAAATACTATTATGACAATCATCACTACTACTAGTACTGTCACTATCATATATACTACTGTTATCATCATCACTACCATCAATCATTACTGTCATCATTATCACTAAATCTACAACCATCATCACTGCTATAATCACCATCATCACTACTATCAACATTATCCCAACTATTACTACCATCACTTCTAATGTCAACTAAACTAAATTAGACGTGGCGCCGTTTCGCCCAAAATCAAAACGGCATACCCAACTATGCGAATGGTTACCATCATCACTAATATTACCACCATTATTACTACTAATATCATCATCACTACAATTGTCACCATCACCACTACTACTACCATCATCACTAATATTACAACCATCATCACTGCTACTATCATTATCTCTACAATTGTCACCTTCTAATGTCAACTAAACTAACTTAACTTTACAAATGCGGGCGAGTTTTTTTTCGCCCCCTTAACCCGTACAGCCCCAGCGACGCGCCTGACGCGTCGGCGATGTATGTAACGCACAGCCCCAGAGACGCGCCTGGCGCGTCACCCTAATTGCGCCGACCGTAACCTCAGGTGTAGCCACTCAAGAGGGCTCAGATTTGTATGGGAACTGTGTACGTATCCCACGCAACCGTGCCGATGATTGAAAACTCTCAAAGTCCACGTGCGTGCACGCGAGCGCGCAATAACCTGGTTTTTTGGGATAATTGCCTTCAATTTTTTACTCTTATAAAATCCGTTTTCGGGGGCTCTGTAGGACCATTGTTTAAGCTTTTTGAGCGGTTTTTCGTGGTTTTTCCTTCATTCATAACCCATTCGCTATTGTTTCTGGAATAAAACCATTTTTTGAAAACCGGCCGGGTTCTGGTGCGCATACATTACAAAACTAGCCGGGGCTCCACGGGTTAACTATGACGTTCTGTGTGAACGGGGCACACACACACAGAACGCCATAATCATTGCTTGGAAATAGGTACAGGGTGGGGGTGGGGTGTGGGGGGGCGAAACATGTTTTTGAACCTAAGATCATAACTATTGCACAAATTAAAAAAAAAAAAAATAATAATAATTACCGTCGCATTCACGCACCGAAGGTTCGTGTGAAGTTTGATGAAAACCGTCAAACGGTCTAGGAGGAGTTCTCGGACAGAGACGGACAGACGGACAGACAGACATTTTGGTTAGCATGCACCACTATACGGGGGGCGATACCACTCTGCTTACGGAGAGTTGATAAACAAGAATATATACCGTAGTAAAACTACCAGTGAAAATTTAAAGTACATTAAAACATATACCATTCTAATTATAAAGTAGACGTGCTGTTTTGCCCAAAATCAAAACGGCATACCCAACTCTGCGAAGGGTTATCATCATTACTAATATTACCACCATCATCACTACTACTATGATCATCACTACAATTATCACCATCATCACTACTATTACCATCATCACTAATGTTACCACCATCATCACTACTACTATCATCACTACTACTACTCTCACCATGACCATCATCCCCACTGTTACTACCATCACTTTTAATGTCATCTATACTAACTTAACCTAACTTAACTTAGCAAATGCAGGGCGACTTGTTTTCGGGTCGTCATCTCCAGTAACCATCACCAACATCACCAATACTTTCAACATCATCACTACTACTATCCTCATCATCTACTACCATCATCACTGCTACTATCACCACCAACTATCACAACTAGTTTCATAATCACGACTGTTGCCTTTTTGGGAGGGGGGTGGGGGGGGGACTGTGGGGGTCCTGGTGGTTTTGGGAGGAGGGGGGGTAAAACCATTGTTTGGACCTAAAATCATAACTATTGCACATTCAAAAAATCTTTTTTGTAATTACCGTCGCATTCACTCACCTAATGTTCGTTGGAAGTTTGTGTGAAAATCCGTCGAACGGTCTAGGATGAGTTTTAGGAAAGACAGACATACGTCTCACTATTATCATCACATCTGAGACATGTGTATGATGTGTGTATGATTTGTGCTCCTACGGGGCACACACATACACAGGGAATAGGTACAGGCTGGGCGGTGGGGGTCCTGAAAAAGGGGGGGGGGGGGCAAAAACCATATTTTGGACCTAAGATCATAACTATTGCACAAATTTAAAAACTATGTTTTTAATTACCGTCGCATTCACGCACCGAAGGTTAGTGTGAAGTTTTGTGAAAATCCGTCAAACGGTCTAGGAGGAGTTCTCGGACGGACAGACGGACAGACCGACATTTCGGTTTGCATGTACCACTATACGGAGGGCGATACCACTGATTATGCAGAGTTGATAAAGTAGACGTGCCGTTTTGTCCAAAATCAAAATGGCATACCCAACTCTGCGAAGGGTTACCATCATTACTAATATTACCACCATCATCACTACTACTATCATCATCACTACAATTATCACCATCATCACTACTATTACCATCATCACTAATATTACCACCATCATCACTACTACTACTCTCACCATCACCATCATCCCCACTGTTACTACCATCACTTTTAATGTCATCTAAACTAACTTAACCTAACTTAACTTAGAAAATGCGGGGCGACTTGTTTTTGGGTCGTCATCTCCAGTAACCATCACCAACATCACCAATACTTTCAACATCATCACTACTACTATCCTCATCATCTACTACCATCATCACTGCTACTATCACCACCAACTATCACAACTAGTTTCATAATCACGATTTTGGCTTTTGGGGGGGGGGGGGGGGGGGGACCCTGGTGGTTTGGGGGAGGGGGGGGGGGGGGGTGACACCATATGTTGGACCTAAAATCATAACTATTGCACATTCAAAAAATCTTTGTTTAATTACCGTCGCATTCACTCACCGAATGTTCGTTGGAAGTTTGTGTGAAAATCCGTCGAACGGTCTAGGATGAGTTTTCGGAAAGACAGACATACGTCTCACTATTATCATCACATCTGAGACATGTGTATGATGTGTGTATACACAGGGATTAGGTACAGGGTGGGCGGTGGGGGTCCTGAAAAGGGGGGGGGGGGGGAACCATATTTTGGACCTAAGATCATAACTATTGCACAAATTCAATTTTTTTTGTAATTACCGTCGCATTCACGCACTGCAGGTTCGTGTGAAGTTTGGTGAAAATCCGTCAAACGGTCTAGGAGGAGTTCTCGGACAGACAGACCACTCTGATTACGCAGAGTTGATAATCACTATAACTTTCACCATAATCAATACTACTCACCATCATCACTACTACTATCGGGAATTTAGATAAAGGTTAAATTACATATCACTGGTACATGAAATATCCCAACAAATAGTTATATTATAATTACCAACTACGTCGTTGATAGGTGTAATCCAGTCCCCCACACGCGGCTAGTTCAATTGCATGACATGTAGGAATGTTCACATAATACAATATCGATACAATGAACTTAGCTTAGAGGAGTGAGGACTGGTGATGTAGGACTGTTGTTAATATTGTTATTAGTTGTAGCACATGGTGAACTGTGGGTTGAGTCAGGGCCGGGGGAGGAGATGTTGACTGTACGGTGTTGTTTGAGAGACTAAAGGGCCGGCCTCCGATCGCTTCGCGAAATTACATATGGCTGCCGGCTCATAATAATTATAACCCATAACTTGGTTTCATAATACATCTAGAGCTGATGTAGATATTTATACATTACAGTTAATATTTAACCTAACTTAAGAATAAACTACAATACACAAAGAACCAGCCGAAATCGTACAAGCGATACGATACCGCCAAATTCAAATGTCCTATTGGACCAAAACCTGTCGGGATCATTACCCTATTCCCGACATATTGCCCGCCACCAAAAATGATATACAGGAACAAAAAAAAGGACATCGAAGTCAAAGATCACCTTGTTGGATCTTTGATCTCCAAAGATCCACGGAACTCATAGCCGTCCTCCTTTTGGGACGAGCGCCACCTGAAGCCTGAGGAGGATCATCCTTATCATCATCTGCTGCCCCACCTTGAGGAGCACTGTCACCAGCACTCTCCCGCGGAGGGGTATCAGTAGAGACGCCAGGATAATCCGGCAGTTCTACATCCTGCTCCAAGGGATATAACCTCACGACTGGGCGAGTAGTAACCCCAGTCGAAGTTCGTATTTTAGCAACCCTTATAAGACCATCAATGCCCTGGAACAAATCGATAATCCTCCCAAGCTTCCAAAATAACCTAGGACGCTCATCATGAATCAGGACGATATCCCCGATACGAGGCCATCGTTGATTCGTCCCTTTGATCTTATGAGAGTGACGCTCGCGAAGAGACAGCAAATATTCTTGGGTCCACCGTTTCCATAGATCGTCGGACACCTTGTTTACATACTGGAAGCGACGACGTGTGGAGTCAGCATTGCCGAACGTAGGGTCATGCAGATCTTCGTCATTTACGGACGATCTAGGAAAGGTATTAAGGGTTCGTCCACGTGTCATCATGGAAGGCGAAATGGGTAAGAGGTCATCAACATCTGCCGAGGTATAGGTCAAGGGCCTGTCGTTGACTAACATCTCAATCTCTATTAAGATGGTTTGCAACTCCCGTCTGGTCACCAGTGCCCTTCCTAATACCTTCTTCAAGGCAGATTTGACGATACCGATTGTTCTCTCCCAAATCGCCCCGAACCATGGTGCACGTGCTGGTATAAATCTCCATTGACAACCCTTTCCAGTGAGGGTAGCCACAACCTGCGGGTCATCCATTAAACTCTGGAGATATTTAGAGGCCCCGACAAAACAAGTCGCATTATCGCTCATAATAATTTGAGGGAAACCATTGCGGCCTGCAAAGCGTCTTAGAGTATGCAAAAACCCCTCACTGGATAGGTCGTCAATCAATTCAATATGAATCGCTCTGGTTACCGCACATGTAAATAGGACGGCATATACCTTTATGATATTACCGGGCGATTCTCTAACATGAATCGCTCCGGTGTAGTCTACCCCGGTTACCTGAAATGGTTCAGTCCTTTGTACCCTGAACTCAGGCAAGGGAGGTAGATCAACTGGGGAGTAAGGCTTACCCTGTAATCTTTTACAGATCGTACAGCTATTGTGGATCCCTTTAATTGCTTGTCGCATCTTAGGGATCCACCAACGTTGTCGCATATATGCCAGAACATAATTTACGCCAAAATGTAGGCAGGTCCGATGGCATTGGCGAATCAACAGTTTGGTAATCAAATGAGAGGAGCTAAGGAGGACAGGATATTTCGCAGAATCAATAATGTCCGCTTTTTGTATCCTGCCTCTACACTTAATAATGCCTCCTTCCATATATAATCCTAGCTGCCTCATTAAGTTTGAGGGTTTGGCCTTTGACTCCTTGCTCAGGATTTGATGTTCAGTAGGATAAGATTCCTTTTGTACTAAACATATTAGTTTTGCTTCTGCTGATCTCAATTCATGGAGTCTGATATGCTTCGAATCTTCACTAAGGAAAGACCCGTGAGCCCGACTTCTCATGTTGTTAATGAAACGGTATATCCATGCAAATACCCGTATTACTTGATCATAGCTGCCGTAACGTTCCCACTCTACCAACTTGTTATCCTGATGTGTAGTACTCACATTCGAACTACTTAACACATCATCTTGGGGCCGACTTGAAGGATCAGATATGTAATCCCTGAAATCCTGAGGCCAATCAGTTGGAGATGTAAGCCATGGAGGTCCATGCCACCAAATAGAGGAAGACATAAACTGCTGTGCTGAGATCCCCCGGGAAATTATGTCACTGGGGTTATCCCTGGTGCTCACATAGCGAAATGTAGCTGTAGGAACTAAGTTATGAATCTCATCAGTGCGATTAGAAACATAAACAGGTAACACTTTCTGGCTGTGTACCCATGAAAGCGCTATTTGACTGTCGCTCCAGACATAGACGTTATTAATCTGTAGTATGTCTGTATAAGCATCCAGTGTAAACTTTATTAGACGAGCAGACAGAAGCAATGCAGTAAGTTCTAATTTAGGAACTGTAATTTTCTTTATAGGGGCTACTTTGGCCTTCGCTATAGCCAGCGTCGCTTCTCTACCATTACATATGTATATGGCAGTACCGTACGCACTATTACTAGCATCAGAAAAGGCATGTAGATCCACCTGGTGACCACCAATAACCTGACGAGGAAGTTGGACCTCGCAACATGCGGAAAGGTCCGACCGAATCAACCGCCAAGTATCCTGCAACTCAATCGGGAGGGGCGTGTCCCAATCTAGTTTTAACCGCCACAGTTGCTGTAAAAACATACGAGCACGGATTGTAACAGGCAGCAAAAAACCTAGGGGATCAAACAACCTCGCTGACAAGCTTAAGCAGTTTCGCTTGGTCATAAGCTCACTGCCGCATGGGGTGTGACAGAAGGATATACAATCTGTGGTAGTGTCCCATTTGTGGCCTAAAAACTTCACCTCACTATTCTCAGTAGCTACACCGTCAGAAGCAAATTGACCTTTCAAAAGATCACTATTAGTGGCCCATTCTTTTAAGTATAAATGAGCCTTGGCAAATATATCACGGATCTCCCAGCATCTCTTGAGCAATAAATCTTCATTGTCTCCGGTGCCTTGAAGATTGTCCACATAGATCCCCTGCTTGATCTCATTCTTGAAGTCAGGATCTAGTCCAGCCTCCTCAAGATGACGCAAGATAGTAGCGTTGAGAAGGAACTGGGAACAGGTCGCCCCGAATAAGACGACTCTGAACCTGTAGACCAGGTACTCCGAATCTAGATCCATTGGGTCCCGTGGCCATAAAAATCTTGTCGAGTCCCTGTCTTCACGATGGAGTTGAAGCATCAGGAAGGCCTTCTCAATATCGGCGACCCATGCAAACTTATGACATCTGAAGCGCAACATAATTTGCGCTAGATCAGAGACCAGGGACGGACCCGTGTACAGACAATCATTCAGGCTATAGGAGCGATCACTGGATTTAGCAGAGCAGTCATACACAATACGAACAGGAGTGGTGGAACTGTCCTTTTTAATCCCATGGTGAGCAAGGTAATGGATGTTATCCCCATACTCACTGAGATCTACTCTCTCCACAAATCCACGTTGTACCTGCTCGGCCAAAACTGCCGCATAAGTCTCGCAATAACTTGGATCCTTGACAAACTGCTTCTGAAGCCCACGCAACCTACCAAGTGCTAGATGGAAATTAGTAGGTAATTTACTCTTGTTATCATTCCAAGGGAGCCTTACCACATACTGACCTCTGCCAGAGTCATACGTTACAGTCTCTTCATACGAGCTTAACGCTAGCTTGGACTCACGATCAAGTTCATGTGGATCAATTCCAATATTGTCCAAGTCCCATAGCTTATCTATATCAGTACATGTATTATCAGGCACATTTGGCCGAATATATTTATCTATGGGGCTTACTGCTACCTTGAGGACCGTAACCACCTCCACCTGTGTGTCTTTAGAGGAAGTGACATAGGATCCAGAAATGGCATACCCTTGGATCGTGGGGAGCATTATAAGCTTATCTACCCGCCGATATCCAGGGTGAACCAGGTCGTAGTAATAATCAGCTCCGACCAGTAGCATAATACCATTGTTAGCAGAGAGTTGATCATCAGCCAGTTTATAACCCTTGCTCCTGAGATATTTCAAATGTGGTTGAATCTCTGATGCTAAATAGAAACTGGGTAGTGTGTCGACCACAACAGCCTTGATGGTACATACTTTTTTTCTATAAACATATGAAATCTCCACAATATCATAGTCACTGGAATCTATTTCACCAGTGAAACCATGGAGACGCAAATTCTCTTGACCCTTGCTGGTACACTTGAGCTGGGGTAATGATGACCGCAGAACGAATGACCTCTGTGAGCACTGGTCAAGTAAGGTGCGCGTCATTATAGTATTATTATTACTCCCCACTACTGGCAGCATCATAGTATGAAGCAATTGACATTCTCGAGAAGCAATGGACATGGCAGATACTTTATCACCCTCGCTCTTACCTTTCTCATGTGACTCTTTGGGGGTTCTCCCCTTGTCTTTGCCGTCGTGCCGATCAGACTGGGTGCAAAGGGAAAACCAATGTTTCCCCTTGCAATACTTACAAGGTTTGATGTAGGAATTGGTGCAGGTACTGTTGAAGTGGTCTCTTGCCAGACAGCTGGTACATAACTTAAGCGATTTAGCCTTGCTAATCTTCTGTGTAGCCTTAGGATACTTAGGACACTGATACCACAGATGACCGTGGACACTGCACAACTTACAACCTAATGATATTGGCCTTTTCTGTTTAGGAGAAGTCTGTACCGGGAAAGCTGCAGTAGATGGCGACATCTCCACTTGTCGGTAGTGTCCAGTACTCTCCATATTGAAGACTTCAGTCTGGTACACCTGCACCAACGCTTCCAAGTTTAGTGGAGAGTCGCTTAGTTGTCGTCGTAAGATTTCCCTTAAGGGAGAGGGTATCTTATTCAAGATATTCACACTAAATATCTCCTCCTTGGTGACGGCCATTGTCTCCATAGATCGGAGGAGGCTCTCAAAGGAGGCATAGTACTCCTTTAGGTCCGCCACATCATAGGATGGAGGATCTAGTGTGAAGAATTTGGTAATTAAAGCGGTCTTGATGACTTCCACTCTCCCGTAAGTTCTCTTCAGCAACTCCACTGCAGACTCGTAGCTGGTAGCTTCTAGCTTGTACCCATCGACTAACTTCAATGCCTCCCCTTTCAATTGACCACGGAGATATGTGAACCTTTGGATGGATGTGAGTGTTTGATTATGATGGACGGAACACTCAAAAATATCCCAAAATCCAGTCCAGGTAGCCGAATCCCCGGAAAAGGTAGGCAAAGTAAGCTTCGGCAGGTTAAAACCAGTCGCCTTTGGTGTACCGGTATCCTTAACAGAGGTTGATTCTTGGGTCGAAGATAGTCTGGCTAAGGCTGTATTAACATTCTCAAAGTACTCAAGATCTGCCGACATTTCTTCTTCCACATCGTCAGTAACTGTCAGTAAACCATATACCTGCTGAGCATAACTATCATAAGTAGCTAGCGATTTAGTAACAGTAGCAAATTTACCCTTTATTTGATCAGCCGTGGCACTTATTCAAAATTCATCAAGATCTCTTAAACATCTATTTAAACTTCCCTTCATCCCTCCCTTAAGAATCTTAAGTTTCTTTAAATCTGTCATCGTTAAGGTCTAATTTTAAGCAACTAAAACTACAATGAGGTCAGACTACAAACCGTTAATCGCTTAGGAATCAACAGCGGCAAACCCCCATTACTTAATAAATTACTCAAAAAGAATTACATAATACCTACAGTCCCCCTTAATATAAACTAACGAAAGGAAATTATCTGACTAGACAAAAGAATTAAATACTAAATCCATTAAAAGAAAGGGTAAGGTGAAGCACTAATTATTGTAAGCCCTTTATAGGTAAGCCTTGTTGGTTAAGCTACAATCATGAGGTCTGACTATTAACTGTCAATCGCTTAGGAATTAACAAAGACCGACACTCATGACCGCCACTTTAAGCAACTAGGCCTAGGCTATTATGAAATTTAAAGATAAAAGGTCACATGAGAACCCTCCCCACTAGCAAAATTAATAAAGAGTCCCACAATGACACAACACAACTAACACCACAGGCACACCACCAAAGCGAAATGAAAAGCCACCACAGATACCTGCAGGCCTAGACCCGCCTAGCCTATGAGCGCAAAATGGTGACCGTCGAAACTACCCCTACCCCAATCTCCAGCCCAGCTAACCCACCAAAAAACGCCAAGGAACACACGCCCAAAAAAAACCTGGAAACAAGTCCCAAAAAGATAGAGACGGCGCTTAGACGGTAAAAAACACGAGGGAAGAAGCTGGACCTAAACTAGGGAAATGGCAGGCGGCCAACAAAGCGCGAGGCGGCATCCATTTGTAAGCCCACAAGCGTCAAGGAAGCAAACAAAACGGTACTACGGTATGGAAGCTTGAGGGTTCGAAGGACCAATATTTATCGGGAATTTAGATAAAGGTTAAATTACATATCACTGGTACATGAAATATCCCAACAAATAGTTATATTATAATTACCAACTACGTCGTTGATAGGTGTAATCCAGTCCCCCACACGCGGCTAGTTCAATTGCATGACATGTAGGAATGTTCACATAATACAATATCGATACAATGAACTTAGCTTAGAGGAGTGAGGACTGGTGATGTAGGACTGTTGTTAATATTGTTATTAGTTGTAGCACATGGTGAACTGTGGGTTGAGTCAGGGCCGGGGGAGGAGATGTTGACTGTACGGTGTTGTTTGAGAGACTAAAGGGCCGGCCTCCGATCGCTTCGCGAAATTACATATGGCTGCCGGCTCATAATAATTATAACCCATAACTTGGTTTCATAATACATCTAGAGCTGATGTAGATATTTATACATTACAGTTAATATTTAACCTAACTTAAGAATAAACTACAATACACAAAGAACCAGCCGAAATCGTACAAGCGATACGATACCGCCAAATTCAAATGTCCTATTGGACCAAAACCTGTCGGGATCATTACCCTATTCCCGACATATTGCCCGCCACCAAAAATGATATACAGGAACCAAAAAAAGGACATCGAAGTCAAAGATCACCTTGTTGGATCTTTGATCTCCAAAGATCCACGGAACTCATAGCCGTCCTCCTTTTGGGACGAGCGCCACCTGAAGCCTGAGGAGGATCATCCTTATCATCATCTGCTGCCCCACCTTGAGGAGCACTGTCACCAGCACTCTCCCGCGGAGGGGTATCAGTAGAGACGCCAGGATAATCCGGCAGTTCTACATCCTGCTCCAAGGGATATAACCTCACGACTGGGCGAGTAGTAACCCCAGTCGAAGTTCGTATTTTAGCAACCCTTATAAGACCATCAATGCCCTGGAACAAATCGATAATCCTCCCAAGCTTCCAAAATAACCTAGGACGCTCATCATGAATCAGGACGATATCCCCGATACGAGGCCATCGTTGATTCGTCCCTTTGATCTTATGAGAGTGACGCTCGCGAAGAGACAGCAAATATTCTTGGGTCCACCGTTTCCATAGATCGTCGGACACCTTGTTTACATACTGGAAGCGACGACGTGTGGAGTCAGCATTGCCGAACGTAGGGTCATGCAGATCTTCGTCATTTACGGACGATCTAGGAAAGGTATTAAGGGTTCGTCCACGTGTCATCATGGAAGGCGAAATGGGTAAGAGGTCATCAACATCTGCCGAGGTATAGGTCAAGGGCCTGTCGTTGACTAACATCTCAATCTCTATTAAGATGGTTTGCAACTCCCGTCTGGTCACCAGTGCCCTTCCTAATACCTTCTTCAAGGCAGATTTGACGATACCGATTGTTCTCTCCCAAATCGCCCCGAACCATGGTGCACGTGCTGGTATAAATCTCCATTGACAACCCTTTCCAGTGAGGGTAGCCACAACCTGCGGGTCATCCATTAAACTCTGGAGATATTTAGAGGCCCCGACAAAACAAGTCGCATTATCGCTCATAATAATTTGAGGGAAACCATTGCGGCCTGCAAAGCGTCTTAGAGTATGCAAAAACCCCTCACTGGATAGGTCGTCAATCAATTCAATATGAATCGCTCTGGTTACCGCACATGTAAATAGGACGGCATATACCTTTATGATATTACCGGGCGATTCTCTAACATGAATCGCTCCGGTGTAGTCTACCCCGGTTACCTGAAATGGTTCAGTCCTTTGTACCCTGAACTCAGGCAAGGGAGGTAGATCAACTGGGGAGTAAGGCTTACCCTGTAATCTTTTACAGATCGTACAGCTATTGTGGATCCCTTTAATTGCTTGTCGCATCTTAGGGATCCACCAACGTTGTCGCATATATGCCAGAACATAATTTACGCCAAAATGTAGGCAGGTCCGATGGCATTGGCGAATCAACAGTTTGGTAATCAAATGAGAGGAGCTAAGGAGGACAGGATATTTCGCAGAATCAATAATGTCCGCTTTTTGTATCCTGCCTCTACACTTAATAATGCCTCCTTCCATATATAATCCTAGCTGCCTCATTAAGTTTGAGGGTTTGGCCTTTGACTCCTTGCTCAGGATTTGATGTTCAGTAGGATAAGATTCCTTTTGTACTAAACATATTAGTTTTGCTTCTGCTGATCTCAATTCATGGAGTCTGATATGCTTCGAATCTTCACTAAGGAAAGACCCGTGAGCCCGACTTCTCATGTTGTTAATGAAACGGTATATCCATGCAAATACCCGTATTACTTGATCATAGCTGCCGTAACGTTCCCACTCTACCAACTTGTTATCCTGATGTGTAGTACTCACATTCGAACTACTTAACACATCATCTTGGGGCCGACTTGAAGGATCAGATATGTAATCCCTGAAATCCTGAGGCCAATCAGTTGGAGATGTAAGCCATGGAGGTCCATGCCACCAAATAGAGGAAGACATAAACTGCTGTGCTGAGATCCCCCGGGAAATTATGTCACTGGGGTTATCCCTGGTGCTCACATAGCGAAATGTAGCTGTAGGAACTAAGTTATGAATCTCATCAGTGCGATTAGAAACATAAACAGGTAACACTTTCTGGCTGTGTACCCATGAAAGCGCTATTTGACTGTCGCTCCAGACATAGACGTTATTAATCTGTAGTATGTCTGTATAAGCATCCAGTGTAAACTTTATTAGACGAGCAGACAGAAGCAATGCAGTAAGTTCTAATTTAGGAACTGTAATTTTCTTTATAGGGGCTACTTTGGCCTTCGCTATAGCCAGCGTCGCTTCTCTACCATTACATATGTATATGGCAGTACCGTACGCACTATTACTAGCATCAGAAAAGGCATGTAGATCCACCTGGTGACCACCAATAACCTGACGAGGAAGTTGGACCTCGCAACATGCGGAAAGGTCCGACCGAATCAACCGCCAAGTATCCTGCAACTCAATCGGGAGGGGCGTGTCCCAATCTAGTTTTAACCGCCACAGTTGCTGTAAAAACATACGAGCACGGATTGTAACAGGCAGCAAAAAACCTAGGGGATCAAACAACCTCGCTGACAAGCTTAAGCAGTTTCGCTTGGTCATAAGCTCACTGCCGCATGGGGTGTGACAGAAGGATATACAATCTGTGGTAGTGTCCCATTTGTGGCCTAAAAACTTCACCTCACTATTCTCAGTAGCTACACCGTCAGAAGCAAATTGACCTTTCAAAAGATCACTATTAGTGGCCCATTCTTTAAGTATAAATGAGCCTTGGCAAATATATCACGGATCTCCCAGCATCTCTTGAGCAATAAATCTTCATTGTCTCCGGTGCCTTGAAGATTGTCCACATAGATCCCCTGCTTGATCTCATTCTTGAAGTCAGGATCTAGTCCAGCCTCCTCAAGATGACGCAAGATAGTAGCGTTGAGAAGGAACTGGGAACAGGTCGCCCCGAATAAGACGACTCTGAACCTGTAGACCAGGTACTCCGAATCTAGATCCATTGGGTCCCGTGGCCATAAAAATCTTGTCGAGTCCCTGTCTTCACGATGGAGTTGAAGCATCAGGAAGGCCTTCTCAATATCGGCGACCCATGCAAACTTATGACATCTGAAGCGCAACATAATTTGCGCTAGATCAGAGACCAGGGACGGACCCGTGTACAGACAATCATTCAGGCTATAGGAGCGATCACTGGATTTAGCAGAGCAGTCATACACAATACGAACAGGAGTGGTGGAACTGTCCTTTTTAATCCCATGGTGAGCAAGGTAATGGATGTTATCCCCATACTCACTGAGATCTACTCTCTCCACAAATCCACGTTGTACCTGCTCGGCCAAAACTGCCGCATAAGTCTCGCAATAACTTGGATCCTTGACAAACTGCTTCTGAAGCCCACGCAACCTACCAAGTGCTAGATGGAAATTAGTAGGTAATTTACTCTTGTTATCATTCCAAGGGAGCCTTACCACATACTGACCTCTGCCAGAGTCATACGTTACAGTCTCTTCATACGAGCTTAACGCTAGCTTGGACTCACGATCAAGTTCATGTGGATCAATTCCAATATTGTCCAAGTCCCATAGCTTATCTATATCAGTACATGTATTATCAGGCACATTTGGCCGAATATATTTATCTATGGGGCTTACTGCTACCTTGAGGACCGTAACCACCTCCACCTGTGTGTCTTTAGAGGAAGTGGCATAGGATCCAGAAATGGCATACCCTTGGATCGTGGGGATCATTATAAGCTTATCTACCCGCCGATATCCAGGGTGAACCAGGTCGTAGTAATAATCAGCTCCGACCAGTAGCATAATACCATTGTTAGCAGAGAGTTGATCATCAGCCAGTTTATAACCCTTGCTCCTGAGATATTTCAAATGTGGTTGAATCTCTGATGCTATATAGAAACTGGGTAGTGTGTCGACCACAACAGCCTTGATGGGACATACTTTTTTTCTATAAACATATGAAATCTCCACAATATCATAGTCACTGGAATCTATTTCACCAGTGAAACCATGGAGACGCAAATTCTCTTGACCCTTGCTGGTACACTTGAGCTGGGGTAATGATGACCGCAGAACGAATGACCTCTGTGAGCACTGGTCAAGTAAGGTGCGCGTCATTATAGTATTATTATTACTCCCCACTACTGGCAGCATCATAGTAGGAAGCAATTGACATTCTCGAGAAGCAATGGACATGGCAGATACTTTATCACCCTCGCTCTTACCTTTCTCATGTGACTCTTTGGGGGTTCTCCCATTTTCTTTGCCGTCGTGCCGATCAGACTGGGTGCAAAGGGAAAACCAATGTTTCCCCTTGCAATACTTACAAGGTTTGATGTAGGAATTGGTGCAGGTACTGTTGAAGTGGTCTTTTGCCAGACAGCTGGTACATAACTTAAGCGATTTAGCCTTGCTAATCTTCTGTGTAGCCTTAGGATACTTAGGACACTGATACCACAGATGACCGTGGACACTGCACAACTTACAACCTAATGATATTGGCCTTTTCTGTTTAGGAGAAGTCTGTACCGGGAAAGCTGCAGTAGATGGCGACATCTCCACTTGTCGGTAGTGTCCAGTACTCTCCATATTGAAGACTTCAGTCTGGTACACCTGCACCAACGCTTCCAAGTTTAGTGGAGAGTCGCTTAGTTGTCGTCGTAAGATTTCCCTTAAGGGAGAGGGTATCTTATTCAAGATATTCACACTAAATATCTCCTCCTTGGTGACGGCCATTGTCTCCATAGATCGGAGGAGGCTCTCAAAGGAGGCATAGTACTCCTTTAGGTCCGCCACATCATAGGATGGAGGATCTAGTGTGAAGAATTTGGTAATTAAAGCGGTCTTGATGACTTCCACTCTCCCGTAAGTTCTCTTCAGCAACTCCACTGCAGACTCGTAGCTGGTAGCTTCTAGCTTGTACCCATCGACTAACTTCAATGCCTCCCCTTTCAATTGACCACGGAGATATGTGAACCTTTGGATGGATGTGAGTGTTTGATTATGATGGACGGAACACTCAAAAATATCCCAAAATCCAGTCCAGGTAGCCGAATCCCCGGAAAAGGTAGGCAAAGTAAGCTTCGGCAGGTTAAAACCAGTCGCCTTTGGTGTACCGGTATCCTTAACAGAGGTTGATTCTTGGGTGGAAGATAGTCTGGCTAAGGCTGTATTAACATTCTCAAAGTACTCAAGATCTGCTGACATTTCTTCTTCCACATCGTCAGTAACTGTCAGTAAACCATATACCTGCTGAGCATAACTATCATAAGTAGCTAGCGATTTAGTAACAGTAGCAAATTTACCCTTTATTTGATCAGCCGTGGCACTTATTAAAAATTCATCAAGATCTCTTAACCCTTATTTAGCGGCGAGCAACATAAGTCGAGTTAAATAAAGCTGGACTATGTGGCGGCGCTCGACATAACTCGAGTGGCAATTTCAGCACGTAATGTGGCTGAGAGAGAGAGACAAGTGGTGGCAGGAGACTAGCGAGCGTATGACTGCTCCAGACCACCGCGGCGAACCTACTGACACAAATCTCAGCTCCCTCCTCCCTCTCTCACTCGCTACATACTCAATTATGTACTGAAAGTACCGAATTACCTGCTTTTTGCACTCGCGTTGCACGGTTATTGCAAGAAAACTATCCATCATACAAGGATCGTTATGGTGTCATTCGAAAGCTCTGTTTATGCCCTTTCAGGGATAGGTACTTGTTTTACTGGGGTCTTATTTAGGCATGAAAATGATCACGTAAACAGCCCTATTTTGGCTAAACACCCCGCTGTGCGGTACACATAAATAAACCGCATAGGCCGCTCGTAAGGTGTTAAACATCTATTTAAACTTCCCTTCATCCCTCCCTTAAGAATCTTAAGTTTCTATAAATCTGTCATCGTTAAGGTCTAATTTTAAGCAACTTAAACTACAATGAGGTCAGACTACAAACCGTTAATCGCTTAGGAATCAACAGCGGCAAACCCCCATTACTTAATAAATTACTCAAAAAGAATTACATAATACCTACAGTCCCCTTAATATAAACTAACGAAAGGAAATTATCTGACTAGACAAAAGAATTAAATACTAAATCCATTAAAAGAAAGGGTAAGGTGAAGCACTAATTATTGTAAGCCCTTTATAGGTAAGCCTAGTTGGTTAAGCTACAATCATGAGGTCTGACTATTAACTGTCAATCGCTTAGGAATTAACAAAGACCGACACTCATGACCGCCACTTTAAGCAACTAGGCCTAGGCTATTATGAAATTTAAAGATAAAAGGTCACATGAGAACCCTCCCCACTAGCAAAATTAATAAAGAGTCCCACAATGACACAACACAACTAACACCACAGGCACACCACCAAAGCGAAATGAAAAGCCACCACAGATACCTGCAGGCCTAGACCCGCCTAGCCTATGAGCGCAAAATGGTGACCGTCGAAACTACCCCTATCCCAATCTCCAGCCCAGCTAACCCACCAAAAAACGCCAAGGAACACACGCCCAAAAAAAACCTGGAAACAAGTCCCAAAAAAGATAGAGACGGCGCTTAGACGGTAAAAAACACGAGGGAAGAAGCTGGACCTAAACTAGGGAAATGGCAGGCGGCCAACAACGCGCGAGGCGGCAGCCATTTGTAAGCCCACAAGCGTCAAGGAAGCAAACAAAACGGTACTACGGTATGGAAGCTTGAGGGTTCGAAGGACCAATATTTATCGGGAATTTAGATAAAGGTTAAATTACATATCACTGGTACATGAAATATCCCAACAAATAGTTATATTATAATTACCAACTACGTCGTTGATAGGTGTAATCCAGTCCCCCACACGCGGCTAGTTCAATTGCATGACATGTAGGAATGTTCACATAATACAATATCGATACAATGAACTTAGCTTAGAGGAGTGAGGACTGGTGATGTAGGACTGTTGTTAATATTGTTATTAGTTGTAGCACATGGTGAACTGTGGGTTGAGTCAGGGCCGGGGGAGGAGATGTTGACTGTACGGTGTTGTTTGAGAGACTAAAGGGCCGGCCTCCGATCGCTTCGCGAAATTACATATGGCTGCCGGCTCATAATAATTATAACCCATAACTTGGTTTCATAATACATCTAGAGCTGATGTAGATATTTATACATTACAGTTAATATTTAACCCGGGAGCTGCGGGGAGACTCTTAAGAGTTCCCCCGGCGCACTGCGGGGAGACTCTTAACCCGGGAGCTGCGGGGAGACTCTTAAGAGTTCCCCCGGCGCACTGCGGGGAGACTCTTAAGAGTCAGAGAAAAAAAAAATCAACTTTTGACATCGAAAAAAAAAAAAAAAAAAAAAATTTATTTTTTTATTTTATTTTTTTTGTTTGGCCCCTGGGCCATGCAAAATCTCAGTCCTCTACCTCCCCTCCTTCCCCACTTTCCTCCTCTCCTTCAGTTATCACCTATTTTCCCTGTTATTCCCTTATTCTGAGGTATATTTTCGTGCTAACATTAGAAATCCGATTGGAGGGTGTGGTCATCACTGATAGCAAGCGAGTGCAAGAGAGAGAGAGAGAGTATCGATCGACTGTGTCTCAGTGGCCTTGGGGGAAATTGGCGGGAAAGCAGATTGCCTCACCCATACATTATACAACTCGCGGGCTATATCTCCGATTTTGACCATCCAAACGCTGTTTTCACTCGTTTTATTGTTGTTTCAGGTTAATACCTTTATAATCAACCCATAATAGGCGCATATGGATAAGTATTAATGCTATTAATGGCACAATGAATATTTTAGTGACGGAAACACCTCAAATACGTCAGCACAGGGGGACGTTTCCAATTACCCCCATGCGCACTTCAGAGGTTAAGAGCAGAGACTTTGAACACGTACCAAAACCGCGCGTTTATAGCCAGGCGGCTGAAAATTGGTGTGGGTATAGTACTACATGTCAACTCTCGATACCACCCCGCCAAACGCTCGCCCCGCACTCGTGCAAGCACCACCGCGCCAGTAACCACGCACTAGTCATGGAGCCTACACGTCCCTCACGCTCGCTCCCTGATGACACAACCAGCCCTCCTTCTGGTGGTGTTAGCCGCCGTGGAAGGCAGAGGGTGGCTGCCAAAGACCCTAGCTACCAGTACGACACGCCCTACAGCTCAGAGGACGAATCACCAGCACCAAAAGCACGTAAAACACGTGCAAGCAGGGCAATGGCACAGAGGTCATTGGTCTTTCGGGACACTGCCACCACGACCCCGGCCACTGCAACAACCACTACCACCACCACTGCCACCACTGCCACCCCTGCCACCCCTGCCACCGGTACCAGCGACGCAGGAGGCCGCCCTAGGGCTGCATTACCTGCGGGGGCAGGAAAAATGAAAGGCACGGGCGTAGGGAAAAGAACCCGTACGCCAGCCACAGTGCCCCTACCACCACCAACACCACCAGCCGCCCCTGGCTCGGCTGCCCCTGCCGCCCCTGCTGCCCCTGCCGCCCCTGCCGCCCCTGCTGCCCCTGCCGCCCCTGCCGCCCCTGCCCAAGGAACAGGGAAGGGGAAGGGGAAAGGGAGAGGGAAAGCGACTGGGAAAGCGACTGCTGGCCCTGGTGTCCCTGCCGGCCCTGCTGCCCCTGCCGCCCCTGCCGCCCCTGCTGCCCCTGCCGCCCCTGCCGCCCCTGCCGCCCCTGCCCAAGGAACAGGGAAGGGGAAGGGGAAAGGGAGAGGGAAAGCGACTGGGAAAGCGACTGCTGGCCCTGGTGTCCCTGCCTGCCCTGCTGCCCCTGCCGCCCCTGCCGCCCCTGCCGCCCCTGCCCAAGGAACAGGGAAGGGGAAAGGGAAAGCGACTGGGAAAGCGACTGCTGGCCCTGGTGTCCCTGCCGGCCCTGCTGCCCCTGTTGCCCCTGCCGCCCATGCCGCCCCTGCCCAAGGAACAGAGAGAAGGGCGACAGGCACCACCATCATCTTGCCATCAAGGCCACGCACCACTGCTGCCCCTGCCGCCGCCGCCCCTGCCGCCGCCGCCCCTGCCGCCGCCCCTGCCACCACCTCTGCTGTCCCTGTCCATAAGACTCCCGCACGTGCCAAAGTGATCCGGAAAACTCTTACACCATCTAAGTATGCCGCCCTGCTGTTTGATGGTGATTCGCAGGACATTGGCAGCCCGGGTTTCGACGACGAAGCCCTAGCACGGGACCAAGGGTGGGGGGATTTGGGAGTGGACAGTGGGAGTGAGTCCGACGTCGGTGACGAAAACGAGGAAGGGCATCGTCTGTCAAGTGAAGAGGAGGGTAATGATGATGAAGTGCTGTATCGCGACCATGGAAGCGATATTTCAGACGCAGAAGCAGACGCAGACGACATTCTGATCCCTGGCATGCCTTCGTTCGATTGGTCTGACGGGGTCAATTTTGTACCTGACGTGCCCCAGTTCAATCCTGGGACGTCAGGAACAACTGACGACTGGCCCTGTGATGATCAAGCGAACGAAAGCGACTTCTTCCTCGCTTTTTTCGACATGGAGGTAATGACGTACATCGTTGCCCAAACAAACTCCTACTACAGGTGGGTGTTTGGCAGATTGGACGTCCTTTCTCCAAAAGCGAGAATACGAGGCTGGGTGGATACGACTGTGGCAGAATTTCTGACGTTCTTTGCCTTGTTGTTCCTCATGCCTCTGATCAAGAAGCATGTGTTGCAACACTATTGGAAGCACGACCCTCTCATCGCCACCCCAACTTTCAATAAGTTCATGGCTCGTGACAGATTTTTGTTGCTGCTAAGATTTATGCACTTTGCAGACAACGAAAATCCTAACAGGATTGACAGGATATGGAAAGTTCGGGATGTGTTCACCATGTTGTTGGAGAGGTATAGGAAATACTTTTACCCCTTCCTCAATTTGGTGATTGATGAGTCGCTCGTGCTCTTCAAAGGACGTCTTGTTTTCAAGCAGTATATCCCCTTGAAGAGGCATAGGTTCGGAATCAAGCTCTTCGTGTTGTGCGACTGTGAAACTGGAATAGTGCTTGACATGATCGTGTATACAGGAACTGACATTGACGTACCGAAAGCCGCTGCCAATGACCCCATGGGCATGTCAGGTGCCATCGTCAGGAAAATGTTGGCACCTTACCTGGGCAAAGGCCACATCATCTACACTGACAACTGGTATACTTCTCCTGCTCTCTGCCAGTTTCTTTATGACAACCAAACGGGGTCATGTGGGACTGTCAGAAAGACAAGAAAGTTTATGCCAAAGTTCACAGGTGATGTCATTCCTCTCACAGATGCCTCCTCCAGTGACACACCTTCAGAAGACGACCTGGCCCAGGAACACCGCGAGAGGCATGTGCGAAGAAGGCGACGAAAGGGGCAGAAATACAAGCAGCTCGAGAAGTGTGGGAAACTGATAGCCCTGAAGTGGAAGGATAAGCGAGACGTCCACCTGCTTTCCACCGTCCACACAGGTGCCCAGGTGGATTCTGGCAAAATCCACTACCGAACCAGGAAGACAATCTACAAGCCCGACATGGTAGTGGACTACACCAAAAACATGCGCCTGGTGGACAAGTCTGACTGTCAGCTGTCAGGCGTTGAGTGTCTGAGGAAGACTGTGAAGTGGTATCACAAGCTCTTCCTCCACCTAGTTGACATAACGATGCTGAACGCCTACAACTTGTGGTTGGTGAAGAAGGATATGGCCCCAAACCAGAAGCTGAAATTCCGGGAGTTCGTGTACAACGTCTCCTACCAACTCCTGGAGAAGTATGGCACCACCACTCACAGACGTACGGCATGGCGTGGGGATCACGTTCCTGACCGCATCCAGCTGGGTGTCGAAAGACACTACACAACCAACACCGAGCTGATTGGCACTCGTCACAGGCAGGTGCAGTGCACCGTCTGCAGCTCCAGTGTGAGGAAACCCCATGTAACCAAAAGAGTCACCTCAATGTGCGCCGAGTGCAAAGTTGCACTCTGCCTGGGTGACTGCTTCAGGGACTACCACACCTTCAAGAACTACTGAGTGTCGGCCCCTGCCCTGCCCTGCCCTGGACTCGCCCCGTGCCCTGCCCTGGACTCGCCTCCTGCCCTGCCCTGCCCTGGACTCGCGCCCTACCTTACCTGACCTCACCTAATTGATCACGCTACCTCATAATGTAACATATATATTATATAATGTATAAGTTCCAAAGATGTCCCTGTGATATAGCTTTTACATTATATAATTGTATGTTTCATTATTTAGTTTATAAGTTTCAAAGATTTACATGTAATATGCCTTATTTTTTTAGTATATCAATATATATGTTTGTTATTAGCCTAAGTAATGTGTATATAATTATTTTCTTACCTCAAACGAATTGTACAAAAATAAATATGTTTCAATAAATCATGTCAAACCTACTATGATAATAAAATAAAACAATAAAAAAAGAAAAAAAGAAAACAAGGTCATGTCATTGTATTCTTACAATATGATATATTCTATGAATAGTTCATATTGTTTGAATACAATGGCATGATCTTGTAAAAAAAAAAATTTATAAAAAAATGTCTAGACAATATAAAACCTTCCCCATAACCCCCTCCTGGATTCGATCCCACTACCCTACGACACTTTGAGTTTTCCAGTCCGCGACCTTACCAACCATGCCACAGGAGCTCATACCAAATATCACTCAAAACTTTGTGTCTACAATCGAAATGACAATATAAAAAAAAAAATGAATTATCCCACCAATTAACGTTTGTAAATTGATGGGATTATCAATTATATCATGCCAAGGTTTATAATAGTTTGTCTCTGTCAAGAATTAGTAATTATATAACTTTATTCTGTCAAAAATTGCCCAAACACTCAGCAAAATTGCCCCTCTCAGTGTGACTCCACTCATTTTCACACGGTCAGGCGGTCACGAGGTGACCCTTGCCGCTCTTTGATTCTCCAGCTACAGCAGCTCTGTCTGGGAACAAAATTGGTATAAATACAATAATGGATAAAATACTCTTCACAAATACATTTGTATTGTATAATATTGTAAATAAAAATGAATAATAACTGTGTGGGTGTCTAAAATTGCTCAACCAGCTTTCTTATGTCTCGCCTACGCGCGTATATTGGATTATACATAGTCATGACTGTCATACAAATAATTGCAGTAGGTCTCGAATATACATTTAGATTGCATATTACTTCGAAATAAATAAGTAAACGTTTCTCTGGTGGCAATCTACCCTTTCGCAGGTGTAAGGAGACACCAGTCTATATTTAGCCCTCTATCACAACAGGCAATCTGCCTGTGTTGACTCAGCACCGTCGCTGGTGGTCTATAAATATAGTACTTTATTTACAGTCAATGGCCTACATGTTTCTGTGGTACTTCACATGTGTCTAAAATGCAATGTCTGCTTGCATAAAAATGCAATTCTGAAGTCCATTTATATGTACGACATACGCATGTCTCAGTTTCTCTCTCTCTCTCTCTCTCCATTCCTGACTCATGTTATTGTAGACCTGTTGATGACAACGAACACCAGCCATCTGGTAGACATAAGGGTCAAAATACCAAACATCAATACGCCTGGGGCGCCTCCACAATTATCACTAAGCTGGTTATCTATCTAGAGATCTGCCTGACTTCCATCTCTCCACGACTCACTCACTCACTGCACCCCTGCATGCCTCCCTCCCACCCACCCACCCCCAACCCCCCCTTTCAGGCTTCCGTCTGCTAGAAACACATTCACAATTTGCGTAAATATCGCATCAATTGGGCTATATGCGGTATATTCCTTGTTATATGGGACGCCTACATATGTACACGTCTTTATTATAGCATGAGAGTGCTCTAAATACAAGATTGACGTGATATTTATGGCGTAACACACCCTCTCCCCCTTTCATTCCCACCACAACTCACTCACACCTTGGTTCACGCATAGAAACTCATTGATAATGTGCGTAAATATCGCATGAATTGGTTTATATGCGGTATATATTTTGATATATGGCACGTATACATACGTACAAGTCTGTATTATAGCGTGACAGTGCTCTACGTACAAGATATACGTGATATGTATGGCGTAAACCACACTCTCAGCTCATAAATTGCCGCCAAACCTCCAACACATCTTCATTCCCGCCTAAATATTCTCTTATAATTCCCTTATATATTGCAATTTTTGGTCACTATAAGGCATATTCATTGTTATATGGGTGCCCTACACACGTATACATACTCTAAATAGCCTAAAAGGGCTCGAAAAAGGAGATATACGTGATAATACGCGGTAACCCACCCCCTCCTTCTATCCCCTGCGCGCGTAAATATTCGGCGGGGAAATCTCGCCGCTCGATGACAATCTAGCCGCGCGGTGCCATTCGCTCCACATTTTTCAACTACGGACCGTTCCCCTACCCCCCCCAGACATTTTTTGGGGGGTCAAATATATATGGGCCGATGCACGCAAACATTCCCTACACGATGATGTACTTTTTATCGAAATTGGCAATAGGTCCCAAAATCATCATAGGTGCGCACAGTCTTACCCTGTAGAAAACCCCCTGTGCGCCGCGGAGAGGTTAACCTAACTTAAGAATAAACTACAATACACAAAGAACCAGCCAAAATCGTACAAGCGATACGATACCGCCAAATTCAAATGTCCTATTGGACCAAAACCTGTCGGGATCATTACCCTATTCCCGATAACTACTGTCACCATCGTCAAGACTCAATACCATCAACACTACTGTCATCATTATCACTACAACCATCATCACTACAATTATGACCATCATCACTACTACTAGTACTGTCACTATTACTACCACTACAAGACTAGGAAAGACAGACAGACGTCTCACCATTATCATCACATCTGAGACATGTGTATGATGTGTGGATTTCTGTGTGTGGGTGCGACTACGGGGCACCCACACACACAGGGAATAGGTACAGGGGGGGGGGGAGCCATTTTTTGGACCTAAAATCATAACTATTGCACAAATTCAAAAAATCTGTTGTTAATTACCGTCGCATTCACTCACCCAAGGTTCGTGTGAAGTTTGGTGAAAATCCGTCAAACGGTCTAGGAGGAGTTCTCGGACGGACAGACAGACAGACGGACAGACATTTCCATTTTCATGTACCATTATACGGGGGGCGATACCACTCTGCTTACGCAGAGTTGATTAACTACACATTATTAATCCTTAAATTAATCTCATCACAGAGACATAATTATTTAATTATATAAATTGTTTATATATACAAAATTTAAACATTAACTGTAAACATCTTATCCTCCATAGACATCACAGAATGTCTGAGTTATTCGTTACAAACCCTTCATGACCCACCTAGAATAAGCTGACGAGACACCTCCACCCTGCCTCTCACACAGGAAGAGCTTGGTTGATCACTCCAGCTCAGGGCACTGTGAAGGAAGGTTACACTCTATTTTACCTCCTGACTCACATCCCTTTCTCCATCACTATTACCACTTCTCAAGCCAAGTCAACTCATAACCTTATAGACTAACTCATAGTC
>CM064483.1:36505581-36508081 GCA_032716605.1 Paralithodes platypus | reverse complement strand
GATCCCGGCGTAGTCCTCACATAGCACAGCCTCCCTCGCCTTTGGTGCTGAGTCTCTTGGATGTTTGGGTTTGGTACCTTTTTTTCCAAAATCTTCCAGACGTAGATGATGATGTATCTCTCCCTACGTCTTTGAAGTGAGTACAGCTGCAGCTCCTTAAGTCTCTCCCAGTAGTTAAAGTGTTGAAACCCATGGATTTTACTGGTGAATGTCCTCTGGGTGGCTTCAATTTCTGTTATTTCTCCTACTTTTGGGGGAGACCAGAGCTGGGAGCAGTACTCCAGTCGTGGTAGGACCAGTGACTTCCACAATGTTAGCATACACCTCTCATTTCTTGTGTGGAAGGTTCTCAGGATCCAGCCTGCTATTTGTTTTGCTGTTGTTGTGGCTTTGGTAATATGCTGGGAAAAAGTGGCGTCACTGCTCATATTTACTCCCAAGTCCTTCACTGTGTCCTTGGCGGTAATTTCTTGCTGTCCGCTTTTGTAGTTGGTGTCGTTTTGTAGTGCTCTCTTGTTCCCGTACCTTAGAAGCTCGAACTTGTCTCCGTTTAGGGCCATGTTGTTTTCTTCTGCCCACTTCAGGATTTTGTCCAAGTCTTGTTGTAGTAGCTGAGCATCATGTTGTGAGGTGATTTTCTTCATGAGTCTGGTGTCGTCTGCAAACGATGTGGCTGTTGAGTGTTCCAGGTCCCTGTCGATGTCTCCTATCATGATGAGGAATAGGAGAGGTCCCAGTACTGATCCTTGTGGTACTCCGCTGATGACCCCACCTGCTTCTGATAGGCTTCCTTGAACCGTGACTCTTTGTTTTCTGTTGGTGATGAAGCTATGGAGCCATCTTCCAAGGTCTCCCCCTATTCCCAGTGATTTGAGTTTATGTAGAAGGATCCCATGGTCCACCTTGTCAAAAGCTTTGGCGAAATCTAGATATATGACGTCTACATTTTCTCCGTCTTGAATATCCTGTAGGATTTTGTCGTAGTGTGATAGTAGTTGTGAGAGGCAGGAGCGGCCTTTTCTAAAGCCATGTTGCCCCTCGTTGAACGCCTCATTATCTTCCAGGAAGCTGACCATCTTAGCTCTTATTGTTCTTTCTATGATTTTAATAAGGTGTGACGTCAGCACCACTGGTCTGTAATTTTTGGCTATGCCTTTACTACCCCCTTTGTGTATTGGTGTGACATTACCTTCTTTTAGGGATTGTGGTACATATCCAGTTTGGAGGGACTTGCTCCACAGCAGTTTTAGAGGCAGGGCTAGCTGATGTTTGCAGTTTTTTAGCAGTTGGGCATGAAAGCCGTCTGGTCCTGCTGCAGAGTTTGGTCCAATCTTGTCGATGGCTGCTATTATGTCCTCTGTTGATACTGTTACCGAGGAGAGTTGATGTGGTGTCTCTGGAGCGTTGCCAAAGAAAGTCGTTGCATTCTCGATTTTCTTTTCTTCATTTGGCGGGCTGAAGACACTTTCATACTGCTGTTTGAGTATCTTGGCCATTTCGGTTGGGTCACTCTCAAGTTCGCCCGTAGGTTTTGCAAGTGGTCCTATTGTTGTGGTGTTCCTGAGTCTCCTTTTTGCATATGCATAGAAGAATTTGCTATTTACTCGTATGTTTGCAACTGCTTGTAGTTCTTCGTGTGTTCTTTGCTCTTGGTGTGACTGGATGAGTTTACGTTCCACTTCATCAAGCTCTTCTTGTAGTTTGGTGATATTGTGCGCATAGCTGGTCTTCCTTTGCTTGGCTCTCAAGTACGTCCTTTTCTTCATTAGTATTTTTCTATCTCTGGGAATCTGCTTGATCTGCTTCCTGCTTGATTTGGGTGGTATGGTGTTTTTACAGGTCTCCAGGCATTGTTGCTGGAGGATACTGAGAGTTTCGTCGACGTTTTTATCTTCGAATAGTGCCCTCCAATCAGTTCCTGCCAGTTCTGCTCTCAGTCTGTCCCAGTCTATATCTTTGCTGTAGAAGTTGAGATCTTTCAGAGAGGTGCAGGGTATTTGGCTTGATTCCTGTTGACATCTTCTTGGTGGTGTGGCGGTTGGTGTGGGGGTTCTAACTTTGATGAGGCTGTGGTCGGACATTATAGTTTTTTACAGTTTCATACGAGTGTACCAGGTCGAAGTTGTTGCCAAATAGTAAGTCCAGTGTGTTGTTGCCTCTTGTAGGTTCCTCGATGTATTGCTTCATGTATGCAGTGTCCATGATAGTCATTAGCTCCTTGGCTTGCTGTTTTTCCTCCCTGGTTCCTCCATCTATTTTCATGGTTGCCCAATTGATGATGGGCAGGTTGAAGTCTCCTGTGATGATGACATCTGTAGCGGGAGTTGGAAGATTTTGTAGGAGTGATTGTATTTTCTCTGTGACCTCCTTGAAAATTTCCCCTGTGGTGTTTGGAGGTCGATACAAAATTATGATGAGCATGTCGGTTTGTCTTATGTGTACTGCTAGTAGCTCTGTTGTGCCGTTTGAGAATGCAACTAAAGTTTCGGTATTTGCAGCC
>CM064483.1:36433081-36503081 GCA_032716605.1 Paralithodes platypus | reverse complement strand
ATACACTTCGTAGCAACGAAATAAATCGAAAATGTTATAAACCATTTCAATCAAAATAAGATTTTTTTTTTTTCGGTCACTGCATGGAAACAATTGTGCATAGCTCGCGAACCAATTATGCTATATTATTTTTTTTTTCACCATTGGAAAGAGCACAATTTTCCGATTCCGGTGATATATACAGTTATATACGTATCCGAGCAAATAACGCAACCACGAGGTGGGGAACAGCTCGGAACCCGGCTAGCATCGCCGGAACAGAGATGGGTGAAGCGTAAATATTCGCATTTTGGCTCTTCATTTCAAATATTCATAGCGCAAAAAGTATTTGTCCTAGGAACTTCTAGTTTGTTTTATACTCATCAGCATTATTTGCCGTATTCATACAGCCTAAATTTAAAACCATACACTTCATAGCAACGAAATAAATTGAAAATGTTATAAACCATATACATCAAAATCATATATTTTTTGTTTTCGGTCACTGCTTGAGAACTATAGAAGATAAACAATTTCTGTTTTCAGATTTGGAAAGAGGAGAAAAAATACTATTATTTGAGCAAAAACAAATATATGGTCATCACTCACAATTTAGAGCTAGGACGGTGTGAAGACAATTGCATGGGAAATCATTGTATTCCGGACTCATTTACACTTTCATATTTCGATTTATTTACATTTTTTTTTATTTTATCATGTAATATAAATATTCCTCTTTCCATTGATATATGATACATCACAATAAACAGCATTCTGGTGGATGGAAATCGCGAAAAATGTAAGGCTTCGACAACACTCATGAGCCAAATTCAAGACCCAAAATACTTGTCAAGCGCCTCCTTGGACTTATTGGAACATAATATGTCGGAGGGAGTTAATGTGGACAAATATCACATTGTTCACGTTGATACAAAAAACAATAAGTATGATTATCAAATGAAAGGCCAACCAATAATATAGTGGCAAATGTCCTTTAATGTTAACAAATATCACATTGTTCACGTTGGTACAAAAAACAATAAGTATGATTATCAAATGAAAGGCCAACCAATAATAGCACACTCTAACGTTAAAGACCTTGAGGTTATAATATCAGAAAACCTAAAATGCGGCAAATACAGCTAGCAAAACCTTGGGATTTATCATAATAAAGTAGACGTGCCGTTTTGCCCAAAATCAAAACGGCATACCCAACTCTGCGATGGGTTACCATCATCACTACTAATACCATCAATCACAATCATCGCTACTACTGCCATCATTACTACAATTGCCACAATCATCAGGACTACTGTCATCACCATTACTATGATCATCATCACTACTACAATTACAATCAACACTACTACTGTCACCATTGTCACTACCATCTTAATCACTACTATTATCATTGATACTACAACTATCAACCATGATTACTACTATCATCACCACCATCTTACAATCACCATTACTACTGTCACCATCATCACTACTGCTGCCATCATCACCATTACTATGATTTTCATCATCACAACTATTGTAATCATTACTACAACTTTCACCATCATCACTACTAAACACCATCATCACTAATACTCACACCATCGTCACTACCATCATCACTACTGTCATTAATATCACTACAACTATCATCATTACTTGTCACCATCATCACTACTATTATGACCATCATCACTACTACTAGTACTGTCACCATCATATCTACCATCATCACTACTGTCATCATCATCAATACAACTATAACCATCATCACTACTATTATTCACCATCATCACTACTATCTCCATCAATCCCACTATTACTACCATCACTTATAATGCCATCTAAACTAACTTAATTAACCTAGCAAATATGTAGCGAGATGTTTTTGCCCCCAGAACGCCAACATTGCTGGGTGTAAAACCATATTTTGGACTTAACCCGTGGAGCCCCGGCTAGTTTTGTAATGTTTGTTCACCAGAACCCGGCCGGTTTTCAAAAAATTGTTTTATTCCAGAAACAATAGCGAATGGGTTAGGAATGAAGGAAAAACCACGAAAAACCGCTCAAAAAGCTTAAAGAATGGTCCTACAGAGCCCCCGAAAACGTATTTTACAGTAGTAAAAAATTGAAGGCAATTACCCCCAAAAAACAGGTTATTGCGCGCTCACGCGCACGCACGTGGACTTTGAGAGTTTTCAACCATCGGCACGGTTGCGTGGGATACGTACACAGTTCCCATACAAATCTGAGCCCTCTTGAGTGGCTACACCTGAGGTTACGGTCGGCGCAATTAAGGTGACGCGTCAGACGCGTCTCTGGGGCTGTGCGTTACATACATCGCCGACGCGTCAGACGCGTCGCTGGGGCTGTACGGGTTAAAATCATAACTATTGAATACATTAAAGAAATCTGTTTTGACTGACCGTCGTATTCACGCACCGAATGTTCGTTAGAAGTTTGTGTGAAAATCCGTCGAACGGTCTAGGATGAGTTTTCGGAAAGACAGACATACGTCTCACTATTATCATCACCTCTGAGACATGTGTATGATGTGTGGTTTTCTGTGATGTGTGTGCCCCTACAGGGCACACACACACAGGGACCTACAGGGTACCCTGTACCTACAGGGTGGGCAGTGGGGGTCCTGAAAGAGGGGGGCGGGGCAAAACCATTTTTAGGACCTAAGATTATAACTATTGCACAAATTCAAATTTTTTGTTTTAATTACCGTCGCATTCACGCACCGAAGGTTCGTGTGAAGTTTGGTGAAAATCCGTCAAACGGTCTAGGAGGATTTCTCGGACAGACTGACAGACAGACATTTTGGTTAGCATGTACCACTATACGGGGGGCGATACCACTCTGCTTACACAGAGTTGATAAAGTAGACGTGCCGTTTTGCCCAAAATCAAAACGGCATACCCAACATTGCGAAGGGTTACCATCATTACTAATATTACCACCATCATCACTACTACTATCATCATCACTACAATTATCACCATCATCACTACTATTACCATCATCACTAATATTACCACCATCATCACTACTACTACTCTCACCATCACTATCATCCCCACTGTTACAACCATCACTTTTAATGTCATCTAAATTAACTTAACCTACCTTAACTTAGAAAATGTGGGGCGACTTGTTTTCAGGTCGTCATCTCCAGTAACCATCACCAACATCACCAATACTTTCAACATCATCACTACTACTATCCTCATCATCTACTACCATCATCACTGCTACTATCACCACCAATTTATCACAACTAGTTTCACAATCACGACTGTTGGGTTGGGTTGGGGGGGGGGGGGGGTGAAACCATATTTTGGACCTAAAATCATAACTATTGCACATTCAAAAAATATGTTTTTAATTACTGTCGCATTCACTCACCGAATGTTCGTTGGAAGTTTGTGTGAAAATCCGTCGAACGGTCTAGGATGAGTTTTCGGAAAGACAGAGATACGTCTCACTATTATCATCACATCTGAGACATGTGTATGATGTGTGTATGATAGGTACAGGGTAGGCGGTGGGGGTCCTGAAAATGGGGGGGGGGGGGGCAAAACCATATTTTGGACCTAAGATCATAACTATTGCACAAAATAAAAACAAATAAAAAATACCGTCGCATTCATGCACCGAAGGTTCGTGTGAAGTTTGGTGAAAATCCGTCAAATGGTCTAGGATGAGTTCTCGGACAGACAGACGGACAGACAGACTATTCGGTTTGCATGTACCACTATACGGGGGGCGATAACACTCTGCTTACGCAGAGTTGATAAAGCAGACGTGCCATTTTGCTCAAAATCAAAACGGCATACCCAACTCTGCGAAGTGTTACCATCATTACTAATATTACCACCATCATCACTACAATTATCACCATCATCACTACTATTACCATCATCACTAATATTACCACCATCATCACTACTACTATCATCACTACTACTACTCTCACCATGACCATCATCCCCACTGTTACTACCATCACTTTTAATGTTATCTAAACTAACTTAACCCTTCTTTAGCGGCCTATGCGGTTTATTTATATGTACCGCCCAGCGGGGTGTTTTTAGCCAAAATAGGGCTGTTTACGTGATCATTTTCATGCCTAAATAAGACCCAGAACGTAAAACAAGTATCTATCCCTGAAAGGGCATAAACAGAGCTTTCGAATGACACCATAACGATCCTTTTATGATGGCTAGTTTTCTTGCAATAACCGTGCAACGCGAGTGCAAAAAGCAGGTTATTAGCCACTTTCCCCATACAATTCCGTATATAGCGAGTGAGAGAGGGAGGAGGGAGCTGAGATTCGTGTCAGTAGGTTCGCCGCGGTGGTCTGGAGCAGTCATACGCTCGCTAGTCTCCTGCCACCACTTGTCTCTCTCTCTCTCAGCAACATTACGTGCTGAAATTGCCACTCGACCTATGTCGAGCGCCGCCACATAGTCCAGCTTTATTAAAAACGACTTATGTGGTGAGCCGCTTTTTAAGGGTTAACCTAACTTAACTTAGCAAATGCGGGGCGACTTGTTTTCGGGTCGTCATCTCCAGTAACCATCACCTACATCACTAATACTTTCAATATCATCACTACTACTATCCTCATCATCTACTACCATCATCACTGCTACTATCACCACCAATTTATCACAACTAGTTTCACAATCACGTCTGTTGGCTTTGGGGGGGGGGGGGGGGGTGAAAACATACTTTGGACCTAAAATCATAACTATTGCACATTCAAAAAATATGTTTTTAATTACTGTCGCATTCACTCACCGAATGTTCGTTGGAAGTTTGTGTGAAAATCCGTCGAACGGTCTAGGATGAGTTTTCGGAAAGACAGAGATACGTCTCACTATTATCATCACATCTGAGACATGTGTATGATGTGTGTATGATGTGTGCCCCTACGGGGCACACACATACACAGGGAATAGGTACAGGGTAGGAGGTGGGGGTCCTGAAAATTGGGGGGGGGGGGGGGGCAAAACCATATTTTGGACCTAAGATCATAACTATTGCACAAAATAAAAAAAAAAAAAAAAATACCGTCGCATTCATGCACCGAAGGTTCGTGTGAAGTTTGGTGAAAATCTGTCAAATGGTCTAGGATGAGTTCTCGGACAGACAGACGGACAGACAGACATTTCGGTTTGCATGTACCACTATACGGGGGGCGATACCACTCTGCTTACGCAGAGTTGATAAAGCAGACGTGCCATTTTGCTCAAAATCAAAACGGCATACCCAACTCTGCGAAGTGTTACCATCATTACTAATATTACCACCATCATCACTACTACAATCATCATCACTACAATTATCACCATCATCACTACTATTACCATCATCACTAATATTACCACCATCATCACTACTACTATCATCACTACTACTACTCTCACCATGACCATCATCCCCACTGTTACTACCATCACTTTTAATGTCATCTAAACTAACTTAACCTAACTTAACTTAGCAAATGCGGGGCGACTTGTTTTCGAGTCGTCATCTCCAGTAACCATCACCTACATCACCAATACTTTCAATATCATCACTACTACTATACTCATCATCTACTACCATCATCACTGCTACTATCACCACCAATTTATCACAACTAGTTTCACAATCACGACTGTTGGCTTTGGGGGGGGGGGGGCCCCCCTTGGTGGTTTTGTGAAGGGGGGGGGGGGGGGTGAAAACATATTTTGGACCTAAAATCATAACTATTGCACATTCAAAAAATCTGTTTTTAATTACCGTCGCATTCGCTCACCGAATGTGCGTTGGAAGTTTGTGTAAAAATCCGTCAAACGGTTTAGGATGAGTTTTCGGAAAGACAGACATACGTCTCACTATTATCATCACATCTGAGACATGTGTATGATGTGTGTATGATGTGTGCCCCTACGGGGCACACACATACACAGGGAATAGGTACAGGGTGGGCGGTGGGGGTCCTGAAAAAGGTGGGGGGGGGGCTAGTTGAGGGAGGGGGGGCTGTTGGGGGGGAGGGGGGGGGGGGCGAAACCATATTTTGGACCTAAGATCATAACTATTGCCCAAATAAAAAATAAAAAAACCAATTACCGTCGCATTCACGCACCGAAGGTTCGTGTGAAGTTTGGTGAAAATCCGTCAAACGGTCTAGGAGGAGTTCTCGGACTGACAGACAGACAGACAGACATTTTGGTTTGCATGTACCACTATACGGGGGGCGATACCACTCTGCTTACGCAGAGTTGATAAAGTAGACGTGCTGTTTCGCCCAAAATCAAAACGGCATACCCAACTCTGCGATCGGTCACCATCATCACTACAACTTTCACCATAATCACTACTACTTACCAACATCACTAATACTGTCACCTTCATCTTACAATCATCATTACTACTGTCACCATCAAAAATACTATTATGACCATCATCACTACTACTAGTACTGTCACCATCATATCTACTACTGTTATCATCACCACTACCATCAATCACTACTGTCATCATTATCACTAAATCTACAACCATCATCACTGCTATAATCACCATCATCACTACTATCAACATAATACCGCACTATTACTATCATCACTTCTAATGTGATAGACAGACGGACAGACAGACAGACAGACGTCTCACCATTATTATCACATCTGAGACATGTGTATGATTTGTGGCTTTCTGTGATGTGAGTGCCCCTACGGGGCGCACACACACACAGGGAATAGGTACAGGGTGGAGGGTGACAGGGTGGAGGGTGGGTGGGGGCAAAACATGTTTTTGGACCTAAGATCATAACTATTGCACAAATTCATTTTTTTTTTTTAATTACCGTCGCATTCACGCACCTAAGGTTCGTGTGAAGTTTGGTGAAAATCCGTCAAACTGTCTAGGAGTTCTCGGACAGACGGACAGACAGACATTTTGGTTTGCATGTACCACTATACAGGGGGCGATACCACTCTGCTTACGCAGAGTAGATAAAGTAGACTTGCCGTTTTGCCCAAAATCAAAACGGCATACCCAACTCTGCGATGGGACACCATCACTTCTAGTCACTATCACCATTACTATCATCAGCACTACTACTATTACAGTCATCATTACTACTCTTACCATCATCACTACTCTCATCATCACTACTACTCTCATCATCACTACTACTGATACTGTCACCATCATCACTACTGTCATCATTATCACTACAACTATCATATTTGCTTGTCACCATCATCACTACTATTATGACCATCATCACTACTACTAGTACTGTCACCATCATATCTAGTACTATAATCATCATCACCACCATTATTATCACTGCTGTCCCTAACGGGGCACACACACACAGAACGCCATCATCATTGCTTGGGAATAGGTACAGGGTGGGGGGTCCTGAGGGGGAGGGTGGGGGCTGGGGGTGGCGGTAAAACCATATTTTAGACTTAAAATTATAACTAGTGCACAAATTCAAGAAATATTTGTTTTTATTACCGTCGCATTCACGCACCGAAAGTCCGTGTGAAGTTTGGTGAAAATCCGTCAAACGGTCTAGGAGGAGTTTTCGGACAGACAGACGGACAGACAGATATTTCCGTTTGCATGTACCACTATACGGGGGGCGATATGTGAAGTTTGGTGAAAATCCGTCGAACGGTCTAGGAGTTATCAGACAGACAGACAGACGTCTCACCATTATCATCACATCTGAGACATGTGTATGATGTGTGGCTTTCTGTGATGTGAGTGCCCCTATGGGGCACTCACACACACACACAGGGAATAGGTACAGGGTGGGGGGTGGGGGTCCTGAAAGGGGGGGGGGGGGGGCAAAACATGTTTTTGGACCTAAGATCATAACTATTGCACAAATTCAAAACATATTTTTTTAATTTCCGTCGCATTCACGCACCGAAAGTCCGTGTGAAGTTTGGTGAACATCCGTCAAACGGTCTAGGAGGAGTTTTCGGACAGACAGACGGACAGACAGATATTTCGGTTTGCATGTACCACTATACGGGGGGCGATACCACTCTGCTTACGCAGTGTTGATCACTATCACCATTACTCTCATCAGCTCTACTACTATTATAGTCATCACTATTACTCTTACCATTTATTTATGTTCAGTAAATCACTCTTCTTCATGACGTTTGATTGGCTGATATTGAAGTCACGAAGTACAGCTGTGCATGTTTGATTAGTAGCTTGTGGAATGTTCATGATGTTACCAGTGTTCCTCAGAGTTTTCACAGTCTATACCACCTCCCCTAGGTAGGGTATGTAGTACACATCTTGCAACACAATCCCACCCCTACTTTGTGCAACACTCTAACCCAAGAATGAAAGGATACTCCCAATCTTTCTTCTATTCAGCAGATGAGCTCTGGAACTCTCTCCCTGAATCCATCTTTCTCTCATCCTATGACAAAATTGCTTCAAACTCCGTGTGTCCAGACATTTTGGCTCGAAAATTCCTTGATTTTGGCCCTGTCACTCTCTCTGCTCTGGGGGAGGCACTCGTCACAGGCAGTTTTATTTTTTCTCTCCCTAATCCACATAGACAACAAACATTATTAAATGAGTTCATGCATGTAGCTTGCTGTTGGAAGCAGAGTTGATTTAATTACTCGTGGATATCATAATGACTCGTTGATAGAGATTAAGAGAGAGAGAGAGAGGGTGGAGGGAACAGGCACATACAATGAGATGCGTATAATAGATACGTAGTTATAGACAGTTATATATAGTTACAAGGAGTTACAAGGAATATATAGTATTTAAAAAAAACTTACGGTTAGATACTCGAAGTGGATGAAGACAAATTGTTTAGTGCACTACACTCATTACAAAGTGTGCAAAATACTGTCTACTCTCTTGAGTCTTCTTGAAATGCTTTAGAGAGACTGGTTAATGAAATGAGGGAAGGGTAGGAGAAGTTAGGAGACAGGAAGGGAAGCAAGAGAGAGCAATTACAGAGAGAGAGAGAGAGTTGCACAGAGTTATACATATACTCAGACCACACAGACCATGCGGTCCCTACTAGGTAGTCCAGCCTGATATCTACTCTCTCAAATCCTTTAAGTATCTTAAAACCATCCTCAAGGAGTTCTTTACCCCTGCACAGTTTCTTGCTCTGTCCAGGGGCACGGTGCGTCCTTGTATTGAGTATTGTTCACATGTGTGGGAAGGATACTCTCACACCGCACTCCTAGACAAAGTAGTAAGAAAGGCCTTTCGTATCATTATAACTCCCGGCCACTCACCAACTCTTTGCAATCTCTCTCTCTCTCCGCCGCAATGTTGCATCTATATCGCTATTATATCGCTACTATAATAATAAGTGTTCCTCAGAGCTCTCCTAGTGTATACCACCTCCGCTACGCAGGACACGTGGTACCTTTCTTGCAACACAATCCCACCCATACTCTGTGCAACTCTTCAACCCAAGAGTGAAACGTTACTCTGTCTTTCTTCTATTCAACAGCTGAGCTATGGAACTCCCTCCCAAAATCAGTCTTTCCCTCTTCCTATGACTTAAATTGCTTCAACCTCCGTGTGTCCAGGCATTTCGGCTTGAACGTTCCTTGATTTGGCCACGTCACTCTTTCAACTCTGAGGGAGGCACTCGCTACAGGCAGTTCTGCTTTTTGTCTCCCTCACTCGCATGGAAAAATAAATTGATAAGTTGGTCTCGTAACCTCCCTTTACTTTACCGGGAAAAAATATATTTGTTTTAATCATTCGTGATATGGCTTGTTTGTCAGAGAGGGAATTAGTTTAGTTGCTCTACGCTGCATGTATTCGAGTTTGTCAATGTCTTCCTTGAGATATGGGGACCAGACCTGAACGCCTTATTTATGACGGGGTTTGACAATGCTTTTGAATAACGGCAAAATATTGTTCTCGTTTTTCATGGTAAAATTTTATCAACTCTGCGTAAGCAGAGTGGTATCGCCCCCCGTATAGTGGTACATGCTAATCGAAATGTCTGTCCGTCTGTCTGTCTGTCCGTTCGAGAACTCCTAGACCGTTTGACGGATTTTCACCAAACTTCACACGAACCTTCGGTGCGTGAATGCGACGGTAATTAAAAAAAAATGAATTTGTGCAATAGTTATGATTTTAGGGTAAAACAATGGTTTTGCCCCCCCCCCCCCCCCCTTGTACCTATTCCCTACGGGGGAACCCACACACAGAAATCCACACATCATACACATGTCTCAGATGTGATGATAATGGTGAGACGTCTGTCTGTCTTTCCTAGTCTTGTAGTGGTAGTAATGGTGACAGTACTAGTAGTAATGGTGATGGTCATAATAGTAGTGATGATGGTGACAAGAAATAATGATGGTTGTAGTGATAATGATGACAGTAGTGTTGATGGTAGTGACGATGGTGACAGTAGTAGTGATGATGGTGAGTAGTATTGATTATGGTGAAATTTGTAGTGATTATACAGTAGTATTGATGATGAGAGTAGTAGTAATTATGGTTAGAGTAGTAGTGATGATTATAATAGTAGTAGTGCTGATTATATTAATGATGATAGTGACTAGTAGTGATGATGGTGACCGATCGCAGAGTTGGGTATGCCGTTTTGATTTTGGGCAAAACGGCTAGTCTACTTTATTATGCTAATTCCCAAGGTTTTTCAACTCTGCGTAAGCAGAGTGGTATCGCCCCCCGTATAGTGGTACATGCAAACCGAAATGTCTGTCCAGCTGTCCGTCTGTCTGTCCGTCCGAAAACTCCTCCTAGACCGTTTGACGGATTTTCACCAAACTTCACACAAGCCTTCGTGCGTGAATGTGACGGTAATTAAAAAAAGTGTTTTGAATGTGTACAATAGTTATGATCTTAGGTCCACAATATTGTTTCCCCCCCCCCCCCACAAGCACCCCCCCCCCCCCCCCCCCCCCCCCCCCCACCCTTCAGGACCCCCGCCGCCCACCCTGTACCTATTCCGTGTGTGTGTGTGTGTGCCCCATAGGGGCACACACACACAGAAGTTTGAATTGTTTTGAATTTGTGCAATAGTTATGATTTTAGGTCTAAAATATGGTCCCCCCCCCCTCAGGACCCCCCACCCTGTACCTATTCCCAAGCAATGATGATGGCGTTCTGTGTGTGTGTGCCCCGTTAGGGACAGCAGTGATGATGATGGTGGTGATGATGATTACAGTACTTGATATGATGGTGACAGTACTAGTAGTAGTGCTGATAGTGACAAGCAATGATGATAGTTGTAGGGATAATGATGACAGTAGTGATGATGGTTACAGTATTTGTGATGATGGTGAGTAGTAGTGATTATGGTGAAAGTTGTAGTGATGATGACAGTAGTAGTTATGATGAGAGTAGTAGTGATGATGGTAAGAGTAATAGTGATGACTATAATAGTAGTAGAGCTGATGAGAGTAATGGAGATAGTGATCAAATCTGCGTAAGCAGAGTGGTATCGCCCCCCGTATAGTGGTACATGCAAACCGAAATGTCTGTCTGTCCGTATGTCCGTCTGTCTGTCCGAAAACTCCTCCTAGACCGTTTGACGGATTTTCACCAAACATCACACGAACCTTTGGTGCGTGAATGCGACGGAAATTAAAAAAATATGTATGAATTTGTGCAATAGTTATGATCTTAGGTCCAAAAACATGTTTTGCCCCCCCCCCCCCCCCTTTCAGGACCCCCACCCCACACCCTGTACCTATTCCGTGTATGTGTGTGCGAGTGCCCCGTAGGGGCACTCACATCACAGAAAGCCACACATCATACACATGTCTCAGATGTGATGATAATGGTGAGACGTCTGTCTGTCTGTCTGATAACTCCTCCTAGACCGTTCGACGGATTTTCACCAAACTTCACACGAATATTTGGTGCGTGAATGCGACGGTAATAAAACCAAATATTTTTTGAATTTGTGCACTAGTTAGGATTTTAAGTCTAAAATATGGTTTTACCGCACGCCCCCCCCCCCCCACCCCCCTCAGGACCCCCACCCTGTACCTATTCCCAAGCAATGATGATGATGGTGGTGATGATGATGATTACAGTACTAGATATGATGGTGACAGTACTAGTAGTAGTGATGATGGTCATAGTAGTAGTGATAATGGTCATAATAGTAGTGATGATGGTGACAAGCAAATATGATAGTTGTAGTGATAATGATGACAGTAGTGATGATGGTGACAGTATTAGTGATGATGGTGAGTAGTAGTGATTATGGTGAAAGTTGTAGTGATGATGTGTGACGCATGTCCAGTGTGAGCATGCTGTACAGAACGCCTAGTAATGCCCCACTCTCGCTAGGATCGTCAGGGCAGGAACTTTGGCTGTAGTCTATGTAGAGTTTCCTAACTTAGTTCATGTGAGCCGTTGTACTATAAGTAATATGAATATGTATTTTGTTTTCATCTGAGTCAATGAGTTCTATTTTATATCATTAGTTATAAGTATTGTGTGTAAAACTTATTTGTAATTTTCATTGGGGGTGTGGTGGTGAGATTAATAAAAATAATATTGTAATGATGGGAGAAGCGGCAGCCACAGTTGGGGGTCAGTGGGTGCGCCATGCGGGAGGTGGGCCTAACTCACTAGCACTCCCCCCCTCCCCCCTCCCCTCAGTGCTAGGAAAGCCTTTGTCTATCCCAGAGGAGAGAGACAAATTACGTAATGATTGTAAGTGGGCGGTCCCTTAGTAGTTCACGTTGGGCTCACTAGAGGGCCGGGTATAAAAAGGGAAGTCTAGCCATTTTTTCATCAGAACTCATTAGGCAGAGCGACTTCTCATTTCCCTTGCTAACTATATATATTCTTCTGACTGATGTGAACTTTCTCTACTACCTTACATTCTTATCTCCTCTTGTCCCTGCCTGTTTAACTTCCATGGTCCCGTTGGTGCAGAGCTAGTCAGCCAACGTATTATCGCTTGAGTTCTCACGAGATAATTGCCTATTAGGTAGCCTATTTTGGAAGGGTTAACATAGAATAGGATTGATTTATGTTTGTTGCACTTGTATATGCATTTCCCTGTGTGTTATTATTATTATTCCTGTTTTCTGCTGGTCTAGGTAATGCTAGACTGGGGCAAGGCTTTTCTGTGTTACGAGTTGTTGTTTGATGCAGTGGTTAAGCGATAAACCTGCATACTCGTTTCGGTTCAGTGAAGCCTAGGTTGTCTTCGCGGCTGACTGTGTTGAGTTAATAATTTACAGTGCGTGAGGGCAAGAGCCTAACCACCCTGTATTTTATTAACAGTTTGTTTTTACTTTGTCAAGGAGCCGGGAGAAAACCAGATACAAGGGATCTGGATTTCTCAAAGTGCACCTGTTAGTGTTAACGTAATACTTTAAACAGTTGTGAGGACTTCGCTAGGCTACGAGCCGTTTTTGCTCAGTCACTGCTACCTTTTGCCCACAGTACCCCAGCTAGACTTTACTCGATTAGTAGATACAGAATAGTATTGAAGCTTTCCTTATGTATGATATTGTTTATGCACTATTGATTTCATGTGTTGCACGCTTGGCTACTTTAGTGATTAGTGGCCCACGAGTACAATCCGAGTAGGCTATTGCCGTTGCATTTGCGGAGTACTTCTTTTTAATGTTTGCCATTTACTATTGCATCTTCTTTTAATTATTCTTATGCCAATTTAAACCTTTAATAGTATTTAACCCTTATTTAGCGGCGAGCAACATAAGTCGAGTTAAATAAAGCTGGACTATGTGGCGGCGCTCGACATAACTCGAGTGGCAATTTCAGCACGTAATGTGGCTGAGAGAGAGAGACAAGTGGTGGCAGGAGACTAGCGAGCGTATGACTGCTCCAGACCACCGCGGCGAACCTACTGACACAAATCTCAGCTCCCTCCTCCCTCTCTCACTCGCTACATACTCAATTATGTACTGAAAGTACCGAATTACCTGCTTTTTGCACTCGCGTTGCACGGTTATTGCAAGAAAACTATCCATCATACAAGGATCGTTATGGTGTCATTCGAAAGCTCTGTTTATGCCCTTTCAGGGATAGGTACTAGTTTTACGTTCTGGGTCTTATTTAGGCATGAAAATGATCACGTAAACAGCCCTATTTTGGCTAAAAACACCCCGCTGTGCGGTACACATAAATAAACCGCATAGGCCGCTCGTAAGGTGTTAATTGCCAGTGTTTTTTGCTTATTGAATTACTGTTCAAAATCCGATACGTACTTCTTACGAGCATCCGAGAAGCATCTAACTTTTTTCAGAAGATTCCTTGCTCGATGCTTAAGGACTATTAATTAACGTAACGTAATAGTGCCGATCCGAAGTAGAGGGTGGAGGACTTCTTAAGTTCTTAGTCAAGGGTGGATTACTTCGGCTTCGGCCAACACTATTCATTGGTGTTGTTGTTTCTTACTTCTTTGTTTGATTGTTGACCAGACTAGAGAATTCCTGTCTCTTTATTAGTCTGTTGTTGAACACTAGTACCGAGTTCTTGTATACCCCGTTATAGCAGATTGAACTCTGGAGGGTATTGGTGTTTTTTGTTCGGCTGGCAGTACTCAGGGGTTGGGATCGTGTGTTTCCGTTGTGGCAGCGAGCCGTATTCGAGTCCTGATTGAGAGCCCTTGTGTACCCGAGTGCCAGGTCGTAACAAATGGCGACCTTGCCAGGATTTTGTGAACAGTATAAATTTTTGCAGAGTTGTACAACATTTGTTTGTTTGTATTTTAGCGTGCATATTGAAGAATATTTTTTTTTGTATGGCAATTAGTAAAGCATTTAAGAGACTCCAGTTAATTTAGTAATTAGTGCTTGCATAGGAAGTTTAACACTTTTGTCTCGAGAATTTTTTGGTGGACTTCAGTATGTCGTGCATTAGCACTGACGATGAGCGAGAGATGCCATTTGAAGGTGTGCCGTTAGTAACCAGTGAGGAGGATGCTAGAGTTTTTGTGAGTAAGCGGTACCACGTGACGGAGGAGAGGCTGACTGGGGTGGATGTTTGTGGCTTGCACCTGATAGCCAAGGTTTTGGGCATTTCCAATGTAGTAGGGATGTCCAAGGGGGAGCTGATTTCCTGGGTGTTGCGTGGGCGACATGGGGTTTCGGAGGAGAGGGCGTTTGGGGGGGTTCCTCCCCAGATCCCCTCTCACTCGACTCCCACAGTGCCGTCCACTCAGTTACCCGAGGTTAGCACTCTCCCACAGAGGGATGAGAATTGGCAGATTGGAGTGCCGTCGGGTGGTGCACATGGTGGTTCCCCAGTTTTTTGCCCCCCCCTCCTTCAGTAGTGGCAGCTCCCTCTTCCTGCCTGTCTCCAGATATGGTATTTAGACTTGATCTTGCTAAGATTGAGGCTAGGAAGCAGGAGAATGAGACTAGGAGGCATGAGATTGAGGTTAGGAGGCAAGAGGATGAGACCAGGAGGCATGAGGCTGAGCTTAGGTACGACTCAGAGAAATATTGTGCTAAATTAGATTTAGATAAGACTCGTGCAGAGTCGACAGGGACTCGGATGGGCCGTGAGGGCCAAGTAAGAGAACAGTCCTTGGCCCAATTAGTCAAATTGGTGCCGGTATTTAGTGAAACTGAAGTCACAGAATTTTTTAATCGTTTTGAGAAGAAGTGTAGGGAGCATAATTGGCCTGAAGAGAAGTGGGCAGCTCTAGTCTCCTCAAGACTTACGGGTAAGGGTCTATGATGCACTGCCTTTAGAGTCTTGCATTGACTACCCAGAATTGAAGAGAGCTGTCCTACGGGCATACGAGTTGCAACCAGAAACATATCGATTGAAGTTTCGGGGTGTTACAAAGACTAGGGAGGCGACCTTTCTTGAACATGCCCGGGACTTAAAAGATGCACTTAAAAACTGGACACGTTCTGAGAAAGCTGAGACGGCCGAACAGTTGACTGAGCTGTTTCTGCTCGAGCAGTTTTATAAGTGTACTGGTGCAGAAATGACTTTAACTATTAAAGAAAAGAACCCAAAAACTCTACAGGAGGCAGCTGAGATGGCTGACCTCCGGCTATCACTAATTCGTGGGTGCGGGTCTGCCCAGCGTAGTGAGGCAGGTAACAAGGGGCGTGACGCCCCACCCCCCCGAGTTAGTGATATACCTTATGCAAACAAGTACAAGAGCCATGATACCAAGACTGACCACAAGACTAGCACCGTCCCATTTAAGAAGGGGCCGGGCCCTTCCCAGTACCAAGGGAAGCCCAAAGGGGAGTTGGAGTGTTATCAATGTCATAAAAAGGGGCACTTTGCAAGAGTCTCTCCTAGCAAACCACCTACAGCAGCTGTGTCTTTGGCCTGCAACATTGGTGTGTCTCCGAAGTCATCTGAGTTTGCCCGGGGCAGTTCGTCAGAGGCTGAGGCACAGCCAATGCAGAAGCACCTGGGAGGCTCGAACCCTGCTCAGGATGTTTTTTGCGACCATAGAGGGCGGGGTTGCGTGATGTGGGCGGGGCGCAAGCATGGAGTAGAGGTCTTGCGTGATACAGGTGCTTCCCAGACTCTGATGAAAAATTTGACTGGCTACCCTTTAAATGCGGCTCGGGTGGTAGTGGTGCAGGGTATTAATGCAACTCGGTCATACCCGCTGGTGCGGTTGGAGTTGGAGGTGGATGGTGTGGCACGTGAATTGGATGTCGGGATTGTGGAGAAACTGCCAGTGGAGGGCGTCGACCTTCTTCTCGGCAACGACTTTGCAATGCCCGCTTCTGAGGTTCTACCCTTAGTCGTTGCCGAGAGGCCGGCCGACGTGAGTAGGGAAGAGCAAGAGTGGGTCAAGCGGTGCCAGACACAACCCATGGCGTGTGTTGTCACCCGAGCTCGGGCAGCTAAAGTGTCACAGCCTAGTCCTCCGTCTTCAGACCAGCGGAGGAACGATCAACAGGAGGAGGCTAAAGCTGGAGTTGGTTTTAAGAGTTTTGACTCGGCGGCTCTCCTGGGTGATTCAGTATTAGCACCATTACTTAATTCTGGAGTAGCCCCTGGGCCTGTCATCGAGAGTGACGAGGCTGGGCATGACGAGTCTCCACGACAGCAACGTTATGTACATCGAGAGAGACAGAGGGAGCAGCCCAGTATCGGGGAAGGTCATGCATTGCTCCGGGAGCTGTTAGATCGCTTGGCACCCTCAGATATACGTCGGTTGCAACTAGAGGACCCTGAGCTCCAAACGTGTGCTAATGGAGCTGTAGAGCTCGACGAGGACGGCGATGCACAGCCAGGAGATTTTTGTTATTATTGGCATCCTCAGCGGGATCTTGGATTGCCTTATGTGCTGTTTGCTGCTCGGGAGGTACCTGGTGAGCCTGGGATTTAGTCCAAACGAGGATTTTTGGAAAGACACCGTGTCAGGGGCCTCCTTATTAACCTTAATAGCGGCAACATAAGTCGAGTTAAAAAAGCTGGACTATGTGGCGGCGCTCGACATAGGTCGAGTGGCAATTTCAGCACGTAATGTGGCTGAGAGAGAGAGACAAGTGGTGGCAGGAGACTAGCGAGCGTATGACTGCTCCAGACCACCGCGGCGAACTACTGACACACAAATCCCAGCTCCCTCCTCCCTCTCTCACTCGCTACATACTCAATTATGTACCGAAAGTACCGAATTACCTGCTTTTTGCACTCGCGTTGCACGGTTATTGCAAGAAAACTATCCATCATACAAGGATCGTTATGGTGTCATTCGAAAGCTCTGTTTATGCCCTTTCAGGGATAGGTACTTGTTTTACGTTCTGGGTCTTATTTAGGCATGAAAATGATCACGTAAACAGCCCTATTTTGGCTAAAAACACCCCGCTGTGCGGTACATATAAATAAACCGCATAGGCCGCTCGTAAGGTGTTAACATGCTGAAAGAAATTTGGGAGGGGACTGTGCAGCCTTGTCCATTATTAAAGTATGTGCTTGAAAGCCGTGAGCGCATGCTTAACCCGGGAGCTGCGGGGAGACTCTTAAGAGTTCCCCCGGCGCACTGCGGGGAGACTCTTAAGAGTCAGAGAAAAAAAAAATCAACTTTTGACATCGAAGAAAAAAAAAAAAAATATTTTTTATTTTTTTATTTTATTTTTTTTGTTTGGCCCCTGGGCCATGCAAAATCTCAGTCCTCTACCTCCCCTCCTTCCCCACTTTCCTCCTCTCCTTCAGTTATCACCTATTTTCCCTGTTATTCCCTTATTCTGAGGTATATTTTCGTGCTAACATTAGAAATCCGATTGGAGGGTGTGGTCATCACTGATAGCAAGCGAGTGCAAGAGAGAGAGAGAGAGTATCGATCGACTGTGTCTCAGTGGCCTTGGGGGAAATTGGCGGGAAAGCAGATTGCCTCACCCATACATTATACAACTCGCGGGCTATATCTCCGATTTTGACCATCCAAACGCTGTTTTCACTCGTTTTATTGTTGTTTCAGGTTAATACCTTTATAATCAACCCATAATAGGCGCATATGGATAAGTATTAATGCTATTAATGGCACAATGAATATTTTAGTGACGGAAACACCTCAAATACGTCAGCACAGGGGGACGTTTCCAATTACCCCCATGCGCACTTCAGAGGTTAAGAGCCTGGAGATGGCAGGTAGAAATTTGACAGAATCACAAGCTTTGATGAAGGACAGGTATGATCGCAAAGTGAGGCTCCGGAAGTTCACTGTAGGACAAGAGGTATTAATTTTGTTGCCTTTGGTTGGTAACCCCCTCTCTGCGAAGTACACTGGACCTTATAAAGTTGTAGACAAAATTTCAGACTTAGATTACCTTGTTGCCACTCCAGACAGGAGGAAAAAGAACCAGTTATGTCACGTGAACCTTATTAAAGAGTATGTGAGGCGCCCCTCTGAGCCTCTCACTGTCCCTGTGTTGGCTTGTTGCGGCCATGGTGGAGAAGGAGAGGGGGACAGTCAAGCTTCAGAGGAGGATAGCTGGGATCAACATGTTTCAGCGGATCAGTGGGCGGGGAACTCGAGCCTAAGGGCTGACGAGGCTATAGCTCATTTGCCTGAGCCGCAGTTTGATGCTCTCCGTCAGTTGTTCGGTTCATACCCCACTGTATTTGCTGAACACCCAGGCCTCACTACTCAGGCTATGCATGATGTTGACGTGGGGGACCATCTACCCTTTAAGTCAATCCCGTACCGTGTGCCCCCCATAAAACTACCAGCTCTGAGGGATGAGTTGGAGTATATGCTCGGTAGAGGGTTGATAGAGAAAGGCACAGTTAAGTGGACTTCCCCTGTAACACTGCAGCCTAAGCCAGATGGCAAGGTACGCTTTTGTATTGATTTCCGTAGGTTAAACGGTTTGACTCCAACTAACCCATATCCTCTTCCTCGGGTTGATGATAGTGTTGACAAAATTGGTAATGCTCGTTTTTTGTCTAAAGTAGATTTAGTAAAAGGTTACTGGCAAGTACCTTTGTCCGAGCGTGCTAAAGAGGTATGTGGTTTTGTTGTGGACGGGAGTACCTACCGGTGCAATGTTATGCCTTACGGACTTAAGAATGCACCAGCAACGTTTCAGAACCTGATGAATGAAATTGTAAAGGACATTCCAAATTGCACCGTATATGTGGACGATGTAATCATTTATGATGACGACTTTGAGAGCCATTGTGAGCACCTTGAGACCTTGTTCCGGAAACTTAGTGAAGCAGGTCTGGTAGTAAATTTGGCAAAGTGTGACTTCGTAAAAGCCACTGTGCAGTACCTTGGGTTTGTAGTGGGAAGGGGACAGGTGTGCCCTCCTCAGAACAAGGTACAGGCTATCAATAAATTTCCGCACCTAACAACCAAGAAGCAGATTATGAGATTCTTGGGTATGATAGGCTACTACAGACTCTTCATAAAAGGTTACTCAACATTGTTGGCACCTCTCACAGATTTGTTATCTAAAGACAAAAAGTGTTTGTGGGCACCTGAGTGTGAAAAGGCTTTCACTTTGGTGAAACATTTGCTATGTACTCACCCGATACTCAGGGCCCCAGACTTTAACAGGCCTTTTCAGCTGGCAACAGATGCTAGTGGTGTAGGGGCTGGTGCCGTCTTGCTACAGACAGACAATGAAGGTGTGGAACACCCAGTAAGTTTCTTTTCTAAGAAGTTCAATGCTGCACAAAAGAACTATTCTACAATAGAAAAGGAATTACTGGCGATTGTGCTGTCGCTCAGGCACTTCGAGGTGTATGTTCCAGCCTATGGCCCAGTCGTGGTTATCTACACTGATCATCACCCTTTGAGATTCCTGAATCAATTTCACAATCACAATATGAGACTGACCAGGTGGTCTTTGATGTTGCAGGAGTATAACCTGGACATCCGTCATATTGCTGGATGTGACAATGTGATCGCGGATTGTTTATCAAGGGTGGATGATCAGTCGTAGGCTATCACAGGTGTGTGGGTTTGAGTGGAGGAAAATAGGCTGCCCTTATAGTGCAGCCGGGAAAAACATATTAAAATATAAAAATCATATAAAAACTATTTCTTTTGATATAGATAATCGTATAAGTTTGTCATAGCCTATAGAGTTTGAGTAGTCCACGAACTATCAAACGGCTGAGCTGCTGTAAGCTCGCTCTGGGAGCATGATATTGTGTCTTTTTGCTATTGTTGGGAGGAGTTATAAAATGTGAATTTTTTTTTAATAATAAGATGTGTTTTGGTGATAAACTCAGCTTTGTTTTAGTGCCATGCGGTCGCTGGGTGTGAGGGGCTTGATGGGGTTCTGTGTTTGTCAGATTTTAGCTCAGGGTTGAGCAAGTAAAATCTTGGGGGAGGTGTGACGCATGTCCAGTGTGAGCATGCTGTACAGAACGCCTAGTCATGCCCCACTCTCGCTAGGATCGTCAGGGCAGGAACTTTGGCTGTAGTCTATGTAGAGTTTCCTAACTTAGTTCATGTGAGCCGTTGTACTATAAGTAATATGAATATGTATTTTGTTTTCATCTGAGTCAACGAGTTCTATTTTATATCATTAGTTATAAGTATTGTGTGTAAAACTTATTTGTAATGATGGGAGAAGCGGCAGCCACAGTTGGGGGTCAGTGGGTGCGCCATGCGGGAGGTGGGCCTAACTCACTAGCACTCCCCCCCCTCCCCTCAGTGCTAGGAAAGCCTTTGTCTATCCCAGAGGAGAGAGAGATATTACGTAATGATTGTAAGTGGGCGGTCCCTTAGTAGTTCACGTTGGGCTCACTAGAGGGCCGGGTATAAAAAGGGAAGTCTAGCCATTTTTTCATCAGAACTCATTAGGCAGAGCGACTTCTCATTTCCCTTGCTAACTATATATATTCTTCTGACTGACGTGAACTTTCTCTACTACCTTACATTCTTATCTCCTCTTTTCCCTGCCTGTTTAACTTCCATGGTCCCGTTGGTGCAGAGCTAGTCAGCCAACGTATTATCGCTTGAGTTCTCACGAGATAATTGCCTATTAGGTAGCCTATTTTGGAAGGGTTAACTTAGAATAGGATTGATTTATGTTTGTTGCACTTGTATATGCATTTCCCTGTGTGTTATTATTATTATTCCTGTTTTCTGCTGGTCTAGGTAATGCTAGACTGGGGTAAGGCTTTTCTGTGTTACGAGTTGTTGTTTGATGCAGTGGTTAAGCGATAAACCTGCATACTCGTTTCGGTTCAGTGAAGCCTAGGTTGTCTTCGCGGCTGACTGTGTTGAGTTAATAATTTACAGTGCGTGAGGGCAAGAGCCTAACAACCCTGTATTTTATTAACAGTTTGTTTTTACTTTGTCAAGGAGCCGGGAGAAAACCAGATACAAGGGATCTGGATTTCTCAAAGTGCACTTGTTAGTGTTAACGTAATACTTTAAACAGTTGTGAGGACTTCGCTAGGCTACAAGCCGTTTTTGCTCAGTCACTGCTACCTTTTGCCCACAGTACCCCAGCTAGACTTTACTCGATTAGTAGATACAGAATAGTATTGAAGCTTTCCTTATGTATGATATTGTTTATGCACTATTGATTTCATGTGTTGCACGCTTGGCTACTTTAGTGATTAGTGGCCCACGAGTACAATCCGAGTAGGCTATTGCCGTTGCATTTGCGGAGTACTTCTTTTTAATGTTTGCCATTTACTATTGCATCTTCTTTTAATTATTCTTATGCCAATTTAAACCTTTAATAGTATTTAATTGCCAGTGTTTTTTGCTTATTGAATTACTGTTCAAAATCCGATACGTACTTCTTACGAGCATCCGAGAAGCATCTAACTTTTTTCAGAAGATTCCTTGCTCGATGCTTAAGGACTATTAATTAACGTAACGTAATAGTGCCGATCCGAAGTAGAGGGTGGAGGACTTCTTAAGTTCTTAGTCAAGGGTGGATTACTTCGGCTTCGGCCAACACTATTCTTTGGTGTTGTTGTTTCTTACTTCTTTGTTTGATTGTTGACCAGACTAGAGAATTCCTGTCTCTTTATTAGTCTGTTGTTGAACACTAGTACCGAGTTCTTGTATACCCCGTTATAGCAGATTGAACTCTGGAGGGTATTGGTGTTTTTTGTTCGGCTGGCAGTACTCAGGGGTTGGGATCGTGTGTTTCCGTTGTGGCAGCGAGCCGTATTCGAGTCCTGATTGAGAGCCCTTGTGTACCCGAGTGCCAGGTCGTAACAGATGACAGAGTAGTGATGATGAGAGTAGTGATGATGGTATGAGTAGTAATGATGACTGTTATAGTAGTAGTGCTGATGATAGTAATGGTGATAGTGACTGGTAGTGATGGTGTCCCATCGCAGAGTTGGGTATGCCCTATTGATTTTGGGCAAAACGGCACGTCTACTTTATCAACTCTGCGTAAGCAGAGTGGTATCGCCCCCCTGTATAGTGGTACATGCAAACCAAAATGTCTGTCTGTCCGGGTGTCCGAGAACTCCTCCTAGACCGTTTGACGGATTTTCACCAAACTTCACACGAACCTTCGGTGCGTGAATGCGACGGTAATTAAAAAAAATGTTTTTGAATTTGTGCAATAGTTATGATCTTAGGTCCAAAAACATGTTTTGCCCCCACCCACCCCCCTCTTCAGGACCCCCACCCCCCACCCTGTACCTATTCCCTGTGTGTGTGTGTGCCCCGTAGGGGCACTCACATCACAGAAAGCCACACATCATACACATGTCTCAGATGTGATGATAATGGTGAGACGTCTGTCTGTCTGTCTATCACATTAGAAGTGATAGTGCGGTATAATGTTGATAGTAGTGATGATGGTGATTATATCAGTGATGATGGTTGTAGATTTAGTGATAATGATGACAGTAGTGATTGATGGTAGTGGTGATGATAACAGTAGTAGATATGATGGTGACAGTACTAGTAGTAGTGATGATGGTCATAATAGTATTTTTGATGGTGACAGTAGTAATGATGATTGTAATATGAAGGTGACAGTATTAGTGATGTTGGTAAGTAGTAGTGATTATGGTGAAAGTTGTAATGATGATGAGAGTAGTAGTGATGATGGTGACCGATCGCAGAGTTGGGTATGCCGTTTTGATTTTGGGCAAAACAGCACATCTACTCTATCAACTCTGCGTAAGCAGAGTGGTATCGCCCCCCGTATAGTGGTACATGCAAACCGAAATGTCTGTCTGTCCGTCTGTCAGGCGGAAAACTCCTCCTAGACCGTTTGACGGATTTTCATCAAACTTCACACGAACCTTTGGTGCGTGAATGCGACGGTAATTAAAAACAGATTTTTTGAATTTGTGCAATAGTTATGATCTTAGGTCCAAAAACATGTTTTGAAACCCCCCCCCCCCTTCTTCAGGAGCCCAACCCCCACCCTGTACCTATTCCCTGTGTGTGTGTGTGTGAGTGCCCCGTAGGGGCACTCACATCACAGAAAGCCACACATCATACACATGTCTCAGATGTGATGATAATGGTGAGACATCTGTCTGTCTGTCTGTCTGTCTGATAACTCCTAGACCGTTCGACGGATTTTCACCAAACTTCACACGAACATTCGGTGCGTGAATGCGACGGTAATAAAATAAATGATTTTTTGAATTTGTGCACTAGTTGTGATTTTAAGTCTGCAAAATTGTTTTACCGCCCCCCCCCCCCCCTTCAACCAGACCCCCCCCCCCCCCCCCCCCCCCTCCCTCAGGACCCCCCACCCTGTACCTATTCCCAAGCAATGATGATGGCGTTCTTAGTGTGTGTGCCCCGTTAGGGACAGCAGTGATAATGATGGAGGTGATGATGATGATTACAGTACTATTATTATTATTATTATTATTATTATTATTATTATTATTATATGCCGAAGTCTCCAACCAGGGTGCAGAAACACCATCAAGATGAGTCCACACAAAACACCCGGAGGCACTGGAGAGAGACTACGGCAACTTAGGAACAAATAAAAACATATACTGTATACTGTACTGTACATATACACATATTAAACACAGATAACATATTATGCAGTGGAGGATATCAAGTATAAATATAATACAATAAAATACAATAAATAAGTTTAAAAATTAGAATTAATGCTGCAAAAAAGCATTAACTCTAGACTTAGAAATGGAGATATGAGCTGAATTGACTAACTCATTTGGCAACTTATTCCACAAGTCAACCATGGCCGGCACAAAACACCGTGAAAACTGTGTAGTAGAAAAATTAACACGGCTCATGGCACGATCATTAAGATTGCTTGTGAATCTAGTTGCACGAGCCCGGACATATGGCCCAGGCAGAACCCCATGTAAGGGATGCTGAGGGTTGTTAAAAACTTTAAATAAAAGACTAAGGGCACCAACTTTACGTCGATGACACAGATCAAGAGACAAACGAGGTAGAATAAAACTGATGGAACTTAGCGACCTGTCAAGCAACTTGAGATGGCATTCAGCTGCTGACAACCAGACAGGTGAGCAGTACTCGAAATGTGGCAAAATAAAAGCATAAAAAGACTTGATAACTGTGGCGTCACAAGCAAATGTTTTATAAACCTTGCGAAGCAGACCAATTTTGGGGGGAAATGGAAGAGGAGAAAGAACGAATATGCTTTTCAAAAGTAAGTTTGGGATCAAGAATAACTCCTAACAAACGCAGAGTATCCACATTCTCAATTTTCTCGCCAGAAACTTGTAGATAAGGATGGGGAGGATCCAAGGTACGAGATCTGCTGATGATAATGGAGTGTGTTTTACTAGCATTAAAATTTAATTAAGTTTCATGCCCCAAAGTTCATACCATGATGTAATTTTGGCTAAATCCCTATTCATACTAGATATGCTGGTGACAGTACTAGTAGTAGTGATGATAGTCATAATAGTAGTGATGATGGTGACAAGCAAATATGATAGTTGTAGTGATAATGATGACAGTAGTGATGATGGTGACAGTATTAGTGATGATGGTGAGTAGTAGTGATTATGGTGAAAGTTGTAGTGATGATGGTAAGAGTAGTAGTGATGACTGTAATAGTAGTAGTACTGATGATAGTAGTGGTGATAGTGACTAGTAGTGATGGTGTCCCATCGCAGAGTTGGGTATGCCGTTTTGATTTTGGGAAAAACGGCACATCTGCTTTATCAACTCTGCGTAAGCAGAGTGGTATCGCCCCCCGTATAGTGGTACATGCAAACCAAAATGTCTGTCTGTCCGTCTGTCCGTCTCTGTCCGAGAACTCCTCCTAGACCGTTTGACGGATTTTCACCAAACTTCACACGAACCTTCGGTGCGTGAATGCGACGGTAATTAAAAAATATTTTTTGAATTTGTGCAATAGTTATGATCTTAGGTCCAAAAACCTGTTTTGCACCCCCCCCCCCCACCCTGTACCTATTCCCTGCGTGTGTGTGTGCCCCGTAGGGGCACTCGCATCACAGAAAGCCACACATCATACACATGTCTCAGATGTGATGATAATGGTGAGACGTCTGTCTGTCTGTCTGTCCGTCTGTTTATCACATTAGAAGTGATGATAGTAATAGTGCGGTATAATGTTGATAGTAGTGATGATGGTGATTATAGCAGTGATGATGGTTGTAGATTTAGTGATAATGATGACAGTAGTGATTGATGGTAGTGGTGATGATAACAGTAGTAGATATGATGGTGACAGTACTAGTAGTAGTGATGATGGTCATAATAGAATTTTTGGTAGTGACAGTAGTAATGATGATTGTATTATGAAGTTGACAGTATTAGTGATGTTGGTAAGTAGTAGTGATTATGGTGAAAGTTGTAGTGATGATAAGAGTAGTAGTGATGATGGTGACCGATCGCAGAGTTGGGTATGCCGTTTTGATTTTGGACGAAACGGCACGTCTACTTTATCAACTCTGCGTAAGCAGAGTGGTATCGCCCCCTGTATAGTGGTACATGCAAACCGAAATGTCTGTCTGTCCATCTGTCCGTCTGTCTATCCGAGAACTCCTCCTAGACCGTTTGACGGATTGTCACCAAACTTCACACGAACCTTCAGTGCGTGTATGCGACGGTAATTAAACAAGAAAAAAATTGAATTTGTGCAATAGTTATGATCTTAGGTCCAAAATATGGTTCCCCCCCCCCCTCAACTAGCCCCCCCCCCCCTTTTTCAGGACCCCCACCGCCCACCCTGTACCTATTCCCTGTGTATGTGTGTGCCCCATAGGGGCACACATCATAGACACATCATACACATGTCTCAGATGTGATGATAATAGTGAGACGTATGGTTGTCTTTCCGAAAACTCATCCTAGACCGTTCGACGGATTTTCAAACAAACTTCCAACGAACATTCGGTGAGTGAATGCGACGGTAATTAAAAACAGATTTTTTGAATGTGCAATAGTTATGATTTTAGATCCCAAATATGGTTTCACACCCCCACCCCCAAAAATAACCCCCCCCCCCCCCCCAACCAACAGTCGTGATTGTGAAACTAGTTCTGATAGTTGGTGGTGATACTAGCAGTGATGATGGTAGTAAATGATGAGGATAGTAGTAGTGAAGATGTTGAAAGTATTGGTGATGTTGGTGATGGTTACTGGAGATGACGACCCGAAAACAAGTCGCCCCACATTTGCTAAGTTAAGTTAGGTTAAGTTAGTTTAGATGACATTAAAAGTGATGGTAGTAACAGTGGGGATGATGGTGATGGTGAGAGTAGTAGTAGTGATGATAATAGTAGTGATGATGGTAATAGTAATGATGATGGTGATAATTGTAGTGATGATGATAGTAGTACTGATGATGGTGGTAATATTAGTAATGATGGTAACCCTTCGCAGAGTTGGGTATGCCGTTTTGATTTTGGGCAAAACGGCACGTCTACTTTATCAACTCTGCATAAGCAGAGTGGTATCGCCCCCTGTATAGTGGTACATGCTAACCGAAATGTCTGTCTGTCTGTCTGTCTGTCTGTCCGAGAACTCCTCCTAGACCGTTAGAAGGATTTTCACCAAACTTCACACGAACCTTCGGTGCGTGAATGTGACGGTAATTAAAAAAAAAAAATGATTTTGTGAAATAGTTATGATCTTAGGTCCTAAACAATATTCCCCCCCCCCCCCCCTTTTCAGGACCCCCACCACCCACCCTGTACCTATTCCCTGTGTGTGTGTGCCCCGTAGGGGCACACACATCACAGAAAACCACACATCATTATTACACATGTCTCAGATGTGATGATAATAGTGAGACGTATGTCTGTCTTTCCGAAAACTCATCCTAGACCGTTCGACGTATTTTCACACAAACTTCTAACGAACATTCGGTGCGTGAATACGACGGTCAGTCAAAACAGATTTTTTGAATGTATTCAATAGTTATGATTTTAAGTCCAAAATATGGTTTTACACCTCCCCCCCCCCAACCCTGCAATGATGGCGTTCTGGGGGCAAAAACATCTCGCTACGTATTTGCTAGGTTAAGTTAGTTTAGATGGCATTATAAGTGATGGTAGTAATAGTGGGATTGATGATGTATATTCGGAATACCTATGCCAAAGTCATACAAGAAACTATACAATTCCATATGAAAGGTCACAGGTCAAGGTCAAATAAAACGTCAATATGCTATTTACTTTACTTTTCATGCAAACTTCACAAAATTTGGTGAGATAGTTGCACTTTAAATGAAAATACAAATAATAAATTTGAGACCTATCATAAAGGTCAAAATAAAGGTCAAAGGTCAAGGTCAACTATTCTATTAATATATATGAAACTAATTGATGTGTGTTGATGAAATTAGGCATGCTTTTTTTATTTTCCGGGCAATGTCAATGAAAACAAAACAAATACTCTTACATAAAGATCCAGGTCACAGGTCAAGGTCAAAGGTCAACTTTTACTATATATTTTACTTTTTACTCAAATATCTTCATTTTCACTATACAAGTTAATGCTACCTTGATATCGTATTGCCCAAATCTTAGATAAATATTCGAAAGGGTAAGGTCAAAGATCAAGGTCAAAGGTCAAAATATTTGTTTTACTAGTATTTCTTACACTAACTGTGAGATTATCACTAGGCTTACCATGTATTATTATGTTACCTCCACCAACCGACTTTACTCCTAAACTCAATTAATGAAATCAATAAATACATGTGGCAGTCCAGGGATTCGAACCTAGGATGCTCACACCGAAATTCAGTGCATTTATCCATTGTGCTACGAAGACAGTTAAAGAATGGTGGACAAGCCTACGATTTATTATGTAGTTTCGAATCCTGCATATCAATCTAAGCATGTACACAATTCCAACTGCGCTATCATAGGCTATAGATAGATGAATGGAAGGAGTAATTAATGGGGCCTTAACCCTAAGGAAGGCCTCTCTATAAACTACCCCTGAACCTGAATGAATTATTATGTTACCTCCACCAACTGACTTTACTCCTAAACTCAATTAATGAAATCAACAAATACATGTGGCAGTCCAGGGATTCGAACCTAGGATGCTCACACCGAAATTCAGTGCATTTATCCATTGCGCTACGAAGACAGTTAAAGAATGGTGGACAAGCCTACAATTTATTATGCAGTTTCGAATCCTGCATATCAATCAAAGCATGTACACAATTCCAACTGCGCTATCATAGGCTATAGATAGATGAATGGAAGGAGTAATTAATGGGGACTTAACCCTTAGGAAGGCCTCTCTATAAACTACCCCTGAATCTGAATGAATTATTATATTAGGAATACCTAGAACAAGGTTATACAAGAAACTATGCAATTCTATATGAAAGGTCAAGGTCAAGTAAAAGGTCAATATGCTGTTTTCTTTACTTTTCATGCAAACTTCACACATTTTGGTGAGATAGTTGGACTTTAAATGAAAATGAAAATAATATATTTTGAAACATCATAAAGGTTAAAGGTCAAGGTCAACTATTTTATTTATATATATGAAACTAACTGATGGGTTTTTTATGAAATTAGGCATGTTTATTTGATTATCATGGGCAATGTCAATGCAAATAAAAATGTACTCTTACTTGAAGGTCAGAGGTCAACTTTTATTATTTATTAAAAATATATTACTCAATTTGTGGAAAACTGGCTGTGTTAGTTGCTTATTACATAAATAACATATATCAAATTTCACACAAATATTGTAATAGTTAAGGTTAAAGGTCAAGGTTCAAAACAAGAGTGTTTGTCATTTTCCCTAATCTCCACCTAGACTGTTTAATTATGTATTGTCACCAAATTGTACAGGCAAATTCAGTTGGTCAATGCGATGACCATCCAAATATATGCATTTTATTTGTAGTGAGAGGTCAAAGGTCAAGGTCACAGTATTTGATCGATATTTGTAATCTATAAGATTTTATACAAATTACACCATATTCATAATGCTAATTAATAAGAACATTGGTGTCAAGCTAACTAAATCCTTGATAAGAATGTAAAAGGTCGAAGGTCAAGGTTAGAGGTCAAAATTAGATTTTTACTAGTATTTCCTATTTAATGTAAGATTCTCACTAGGCATATCATGTATATTCGAAATGCCTAGGCCAATGTCATACAAGAATAACATAATTCCATTTGATAAGTCAAGGTCAAAGATCAAGGTAAAAATTAAGGTAAATATGTTATTTTGTTTTGCTATTCATGTAAACTTCACAACATTTGTTGAGACAATTGTGCTTTAAATGAAACTTAAATTTTCAGACATCATGCAGGTCAAGATGAAGGTCAAAGGTCAAGGTCAGGTATTCCTTTAATACCTCTGGAACTAGTTAATGATCATTAATTGAGCTTGGCACGCATATTTGATTTTCCAGGGTTACATCAATGCAAGCAACAAATATAATCCTACATAAAGGTCAAGATCACAGGTCAAAGTCAAAAGTCAATCTTCATCATAAAATATGCTCAAATTTTGATAAGCTGACTGTTAGTTGCATTTTAAATAAATAACATATACGTATGTCAATTTCATGTAAATATTCAAATATTTAAGGTCAAAGGTCAAGGTCAAAGATAAAAATAAGTGTTAATAATTTTCCCCAAAATTGTCCTTGACTGTTTAACCCTTTCTGTACTGGAGACGTTTTTTAGTTTTATCTTATTCTAGCTATAATTACCCTAGACGATTTTGTGGAGCTTAAGAAGTATCTGTGGTGGGAAAAGGGTTAATTAGGATAGTTGAAAGCCTGCTAATTAAACTTAATAAAATCGTCTAATATTATCCAGTAAAAACTGAAAAAGGACAGAACTGAATGGATGGATTAATGTATAGTCACCAAATTTTGAAGGCAAATTCGGTTGGTCAATGCGACGATTGTCGCCGCCCCACGTCGGGGGCGAGTTGTTTTCTGGGCAAATCCTCCAGTATTCTTGGTGATATTATTAGTGATGATGGTGATAGTAGTAGTGATGATAGTGATAGTACTAATGATGACAAAAGCAGATATGATAGTAACAGTAGGGATGATAGTGATAGTAATGATGATGGTGATGATAGTAGTGATAATGGTGATACGTGTAGTGATAATGATGACAGTAGTGATGATGATGGTAGTAACGATGGTGACAGTAGTAGTGATGATGATGAAATTACTAGTAGTAATGATGATGGTGACAGTAGTAATGATGATGGTGATAGTACTAGTAGTATTGATGATGGGTATAGTAGTAGTGATGATTGTAAGATGATGGTACAAAGGAGTACAAAGGAAATCAAGCAACAACAGATCTAGTGACCCTTCTAGGCTGCTTGTCCTCCAAAACACTGAGGATCAAGTGTCCAAACAGTGGTTTAGAGTGGGTAAGGGAACATTGGAAAGGGAACTACTGCCCTGCCTCTAACGTGGCAGGACTAGGAAGTTAGTAGGGGACATATGGGTTAGTAACTAAGGGGAGGATAAAGTTATTAATTTACAAACGCAGTCAGTCGCGGGTTTGATGCGAGATATTTGTCTAGGCGAAATTTAAATGAATCAACGGTGCTGCAGTCTATAACGTCTCGGGGAAGCCCATTCCACAAGTTGAAAACTCGATTGAAGAAGAAATTCTTAGATTCGTGCGAGTTAAAAGATTTACCAATAATTTTGCAACCGTTTCCCCGCGTGTAATTAGATTGGTCGATAGTGAAGTACTTACTACAGTTCATATTGTCGATGCCTTTGATGATTTTGAACACTTGAATTAAGTCGCCTCTTAATCTGCGCTGGGTTAAAGGAAATAGATTTAATTCTCTAAGACGCTCTTCGTATGGTTTGTTCTTTAGGCTAGGTATCATTTTGGTAACTCTACGTTGAACTCGTTCTAGCTTGTTTATATCTTTTTGGTAATAAGGGCACCAGGATTGAACGCAGTATTCCAGAAGAGGGCGGACTAAGGAATTGTAAAGGGTTAGGATAACTTCTTTGGATTTATGCTCAAATGACCTGCCTATAAAGCCAATTATTTTGTTTGCCTTCTTAACAACTTCTGAACATTGTTGACTCGGTTTTAGGTTACTCGATATTGTTACTCCCAGATCAGTTTCTCTGTTTACTTTCTTAAACTGAGTGCCATTCATCAAATAGTTTGCTTTCTCATTTAGGTATCCGACATGTAGTACTTTACATTTATCCGCATTGAAACTCATTTGCCAAATTTGGGCCCAACATGACAATTTATCTAGATTGTGTTGCATATCGTCAACTTGTTCTTTTGAGAGTACGCTATTTGCAATTTTTGTATCGTCAGCAAATTTTGAGATTGTGCAGGTGAGACCCTCATCTATGTCGTTGATGTAAATTAGAAAGAGAATTGGTCCTAGTACCGATCCCTGGGGTACCCCGCTACTTACATTGGTCCATTTAGATGCCTTACCGTTTATGACTACTCTTTGCTTTCTGTTGCTGAGCCAATTTTCTATCCATTTCAACACACCGTCTTGTATTCCATGCGCTTTTAGTTTTAGCAGTAAACGTTTGTGGGGAACTTTGTCAAAGGCCTTTTGAAAATCAAGGTATATAATATCTACAGCTTTACTCTCATCGTAGAGGTTGAGGATATCGTGGAAGAAGTCTAAGAGGTTTGTTAAACAGGAACGTTTTTTACGAAAGCCGTGTTGAGTATCTTTAAGTATGTTATTTTCCTCTAAGTGATTTACGAGTCTGTCTCGTATGACCGTTTCTAGCATTTTACATACAACTGAGGTTAAGCTAATTGGACGATAGTTACTGGGTAGGGATTTGCTGCCTTTTTTGAATATCGGTGTTACGTTGGCTAGCTTCCACTGATCAGGCATAGTTCCAGACTGTAAGGATTTATTGAATAGTAATGTCAGTGGTTTGGAGAGCTCATTCTTAGCTTCCTTTAGAACTCTAGGCGAGATTGTATCAGGTCCTGGCGTTTTATTTACCTTGAGTTTATCTAAACAATTCAATACTTCTCTCTCTGTAACGGTGATATTGCTTAGAACATCTGAATTATCAATCTGAATCGGCGATGGTGTAGGGATATCACTGAGGTCTTCTGTTGTAAAAACTGATGCAAAGAAGGTATTGAGGGCATTACTCATTTGTACTTCGTCTTTGGTGTATTCTCCTTTTTCATCGACTAACGGTCCAACAGTTGAAGTAACTACTTTTTTCTTTATGATATAACTATAGAATTCTTTCGGGTTTGTTTTACTTTGATTCGCAATATGTAACTCTAAGGTCTTTTTACTTTGCTTAATTAACTTTTTGGCTTTGCGTCGTAGCTCTACAAATTTCACCCGTTCTTCGTCATTTTGTGAGGATTTTAATCTATCATTAGCACATTTTTTAGCAAGCAGGCAGTTTGAAATATCTTTATTCCACCATTTGGGCTTATTATTATGGCCTGGACGCCGTATTTTCGATGGTATGCAGTCTTGCACTGCTTTTAGGAAAGTGGTTTCGAATAACTTCCAAGATGTATTTATGTCGTTATTGTTAATTAAAAAGCTCCAGTCAGTTTCTTTAAACATAGCTCTAAGTTTATGGAAGTTGGCTTTCTTGAAATTAGGGACTTTTTCGATGCTACTATTTGGTTCGTTACTAGTAAACTTTAAAGTGAGAGTTATCGTACGATGGTCGCTGTTACTGAATTCATCACCAACATTCAAATTCTCTATCAATTCTTCTTTTGTTGCAAGTACAATGTCAAGAACGTTATTACCACGGGTCGGCATTCGAACAAATTGATAAAGCGAACTCTCTTGCAAGTTCGTATACAAGTCATGTCCGGAGTGTGAAGTAAGAGTATCGCCCCACTTGGTCACAGGTAAATTAAAGTCGCCAAAAATTACGGTATCTTGTGAGTTACTTACATCTGCAATTTGTTCGTAAATTTCTCGGTCAGTTTGCACTGATTGAGCTGGAGGTCTGTATATTAACGCAAGTATTATTGTTGTACCTTTATTATTCTTTATTAGCACAAAAGATGTGTCGACGTTCACAATTTGAGGTTTTGACACGAGGGTCGGGTTAAGACTTTCTTTGATATAAAATAAAACGCCACCTCCATTTTTATTTATTCGGCTGTTCTCAAACATTACATAACCGGGAAGGGAATACTCTGCTAAAAAGTCTCTATCTTGTGTATTGAGCCAAGATTCTGTTATGCCAATCACATCATAATTTTCTGTAAACACTAGTTCCTCTAAATCTGAAAATTTATTGCGTATGCTACGAGCGTTTGCATAGAAAACCTTTAAAGTTGCGGTTTTAGAACTCGCAGATCGTTCTTTCATCGAATTTTTGGTTCTGGTCGGATCTACATTTACATTCATGGCTGTCCTCGGTCCTCGGTCGTTATCCCTGACGGTTTTGAATTTGGGTCGTGTTGGTGGAGCTTTATCCAAATTCGCGGTTCTTGACGGATTAGTATTTAATTCCTTTGTAGATTGCCGTCCTCGCTGTCTTCGGTCCTCCTTCCTGGTTGTCCTGTGCTGAGTCGATTTCTTCTCCGAAAATCCTTCACCGCATCGTTGAGAAGACGCCCAAAACGTGCTGCTCCCACCTGGTTCAGATGAACTCCATCGTCCGAAAACAAATAGTCATCGTAGTAGAAATTGTCCCAGGTGTCGACGAATCCCACGTTCTCCTTCCTGCAGAGGTTTGCTAGACAACGATTTGTGCTGGTGGCTATGTTGTAAAATCGGCTCTCTACACCGAGCCGGGGGACGATTCCTGAGACGATGATCATTGATGACTTCTCCTTAAACGACTTGATCAGCTGCTGGTACTTTAAAAGCAAATCTTCCGACCGGGTTCGCTGTACATCGTTGGATCCAACGTGGATGACGTACATTGTATTAGCAGGGGCCAGCTTTGATACTTCGTCAACTGCTGCAACTACGTCATCCACACCACCACCAGGGATACAAAAACGCTTCCTGGTCTTAGGTGCCCTGGCGCAAAACTCTGTGAGCTGACCACGTATCATCGAGTCTCCCACGAGCCGGACTTCTTCTATTTCCTCTTCGTCATCTGAGTCTGCGAGTATCTGGAAACGGTTTTGATACTCGGTAATCGGTATGTGTTTCCTAGTCTTGGGGCAAACGTTGTTCCTCACGACACGGAAGTTGTCTTGAGGGGGAAGAGAGTCACCATTTGTATCTTGAGTATCGGAAACATCAGCTGAAATGGCTACTGTAGGCGTTGAATTGTTGGCAGTTGACGTTGGGGCGTTGGTGGGTGCTGGAGTTGCGGTGACAATTGAAGTTTGTGGCACTCCAACGTTGAGTGTTACAAACTCTTGGAGTGATTCCAGCTTCATGGTGAGGATGTTGATCTTGTTGTAGGCTTCATCTAATTTCACTGTAAAATTCTCTCGTTGCTGGCAGAGCCGGCAGACTTGAAGATCGATAGTAGCAAACATGGACTCACCAAACCTACCGGCGCAGTTCGCACAAGCGCGAGGCATGGTGACAGTCACTTTCTTCAGATCACTTCACTCACTTAAAAAACAATTCACTCACTTTAAAACACTTCACTCACTTTAAAAACACTTCAATCACTTCAACCGAAAACAAATATGCTGAAATACGCAGAAATAGGTTATCAGGGGTGATAGCCTAACCGAAAACAAAAATGTTGAGATACGCAGAATTAGGCTTCCAGGGGCGATAGCCTAACCAAAAGTTTTGTTTTTAAATTGAAATACGCAATAATAGGCTACCAGCGTTGAATAGCCTAACCGAATATAATAAAATTGAAATTCGCAGAAATAGGCTACCAGGTGTGATAACCTAACCTTAAACAAATATATGTATAACAGAATATGTAACTAAATATACAATTCACCAAATAGAGATTATATAAAAATAAAGTGTGACTGCACACAAGGGGTTAATATACTGTGTCAACAGATGACCCTGGTGTCACTGTAGCCTAGTAAAGCAGTAGCCTACTCTTTTTAGATAAAAAAGTGTATCAGTCAAAGGTTATTACAAGATCGTGCAAGCAACAACTAAAATTACAGATACACTGTATATAGCTAAAGTAGGATACTAAATACAATATCTACAAGAGTTAATAATAAAACAGATTGGCTGGCTATAGGCTAGGCTAGGTTTGGGTTAGGTTAAAAGCTTGGCAGGTTGGGTTAGGCTAGGTTAGTTTGTACAAATACCACCCTTAGCTTAAAGTAAAATCAGTCTGCGGAGAAAAAGTCAAGAATATATCTAGGGGGAAAAGATAAATGAATGCACTTAAATTTGGTACAAAATTTGCTGGAATTTAATATGTATAATCCCCCAAAAAGGTTTGTTTACAAAATGGTGTCGGCATTAGTCCCTGTAGGCAGGTTAGTTAGTAAACAATATTGTTTATTAGCAAATTAATATGCAAAGCTTTACTTACATACAAGGCAGTTAAATAGATACTTACTACAGTAGGTAATGGGTAAAATAAGGGGCTACGATTTTATATAAAATAGTAATAAGAGAGTGTTTGTTTACAAAGCAAAACAAAACAATAGATGGCGCTAGTGGCGCCCTGTCCGAGCAGGAGTCTTGTGATAAACACAAAGTTTATCAGTCAATACACAGCGAAATATCGTGCAGTGTTACTTACTAAGCTACACGATGGTTAAACGTGCTCTTAACCACCTTTCATGCACAAGAATGAAGAGGATGAGTAGTTAATACTCAAATTATGATCGATATCGTGAGAGCGTTGACAGAGCGTCTGCAGCGTCTGGCGGTAGCACGGGGAGAGGTGATAATAGAAGTGATGGTGATAGTTGTAGTGATAATGATGTCAGCTATAGTGATGATGTTAGTGACGATGGTGATAGTAATGGTGATGGTGACTGCTGTAGTGATGATAGTGACAGTTGTAGTGATGACGGTGACAGTTGTAGTGATGATGGTGATAGTAGTAGTTATAATGGAGGTAATAGTAGTGATTATAGATGACGGGGACCCATCGCAGAGTTGGGTATGCAGTTTTGATTTTGGGCAAAGCGGCACTTCTACTTTATTTTTATTATACTTTGTTTAGCATAAAGATGTTCATAGGTATACATGGTATATATACTGTATACAGTATCTCTTTCTCTCTCTCTCTCTCTCTCTCTCTATATATATATATATATATATATATATATATATATATATATACCTTGTATATACTTATATATTTATATAAAACTATAATCAAATATTTTCTTATATATAATTATATATATATATATATATATATATATATATATATATATAGAGAGAGAGAGAGAGAGAGAGAGCATTGACACACACATACACACACACGTATACGAGTACTCACGTGCACGCACTGACAGAGCGCACGCAGGGAGGGAGAGTTAGGTAGGTAGGTCGGTTGTCTTCCGCTCTTAGTGTTCCCAACCAGTGCAGGAGAAGGTTATACACCGCGCGCTACCGACCATACACCCACACACACAGGCACACATATAGACTCACATACACATTCACATATACCACTCTCCTACTACAACTACTAAACTATTACCACTGCTACTAATACTACGATACATATACACCCACCTCTCCCCTATAATTTCATCATAACTATCCCAATATTACTACACCTATTGCAATTATCACAACTATTACCGGGTGATTTATAACTACTACTACTACTGAACTGAACTGAACTATTATTACCATACACATTGTATACACCCACCTCTGCCATAGCTATCATATTATTATCACAACTATTACCACGTGAATTATAACTACCTCAACCACTACATTATTACTACCATACACACGCACCTCTCTTCTATCACAGCTACTATTACAACATTATCCCGAGTGCTTAACCAATAACAAATATCAGAACTACGACAATTGACCACTTGCGAGTTTCAGGCTATAAGGAAGATGGAGCTGTAGACATCGATAGTAAACAGAAATGCAATATCCTAATAATGTAGGTTTCTGATGGTTCAGGTGTATGTTGAATTGGATTTTATGTATTAATAAATTAACTACAACCGTATATTAGCTGGTAATTCTGCTAAATATCGATGTCTACAACTCCAACTTCCTTATAGAACGAAATTCGCACGTGGTCAATTGATGCTAATACTACCAAAACAACTACTAATATCACGTGAACTTTAACTACCACAACAACTACTATAACTACCACCACAATGTCTGCCACGTCAATTAGAACTACCACAATTACTGCTATAACTACCACAACTACTACTACCAGAACAGTTACTATAAATAACACACCTACTACTATAACTACCACAACAACTACTATAACTACCACCACAATGTCTGCCACGTCAATTAGAACTACCACAACTACTACTATTAATACTACCACAATTACTGCTATAACTACCACAACTACTACTACCAGAACAGTTACTATAAATAACACACCTACTACTATAACTACCACAACAACTACTATAACTACCACCACAATGTCTGCCACGTCAATTAGAACTACCACAACTACTACTATTAATACTACCACAATTACTGCTATAACTACCACAACTACTACTACCAGAACAGTTACTATAAATAACGCACCTACTACTATAACTACCACAATAACTACTATAACTACCACCACAATGTCTGCTACGTCAATTAGAACTACCACAACTACTACTATTAATACTACCACAATTACTGCTATAACTACCACAACTACTACTACCAGAACAGTTACTATAAATAACGCACCTACTACTATAACTACCACAATAACTACTATAACTACCACCACAATGTCTGCCACGTCAATTAGAACTACCACAACTACTACTATTAATACTACCACAATTACTGCTATAACTACCACAACTACTACTACCAGAACAGTTACTATAAATAACACACCTACTACTATAACTACCACAACAACTACTATAACTACCACCACAATGTCTGCCACGTCAATTAGAACTACCACAACTACTACTCTTAATACTACCACAACTACTGATATAACTACCACAACTACTACTACCAGAACAGTTACTATAAATAACACACCTACTACTATAACTACCACAACAACTACTATAACTACCACCACAATGTCTGCCACGTCAATTAGAACTACCACAACTACTACTATTAATACTACCACAATTACTGCTATAACTACCACAACTACTACCAGAACAGTTACTATAAATAACACACCTACTACTATAACTACCACAACAACTACTATAACTACCACCACAATGTCTGCCACGTCAATTAGAACTACCACAACTACTACTCTTAATACTACCACAATTACTGCTATAACTACCACAACTACTACTACCAGAACAGTTACTATCAATAACACACCTACTACTATAACTACCAAAACAACTACTATAACTACCACCACAATGTCTGCCACGTCAATTAGAACTACCACAACTACTACTATTTATACTACCACAACTACTGCTATAACTACCACAACAACTACTACTACCACATAGATTCAACTACCACAACTACTACTATTACTACTACTACAACTACTGTTTTAATTACCATAAATACTATTTTAACTGCCACAACTACTACTACTACTACTACTACTACTACTACTACTACTATTATAACTTTCACAACTTCTACTACCGCGAAAATTATAACTACCACAACTACTACCATAACTACCACAACTACTACTATAACTACCACAGCAAGTGCTACTACTACCATTAGAATTACTACTACTACCGGCACAACAAATCTACTACAACAGTCTATCATATCTATAACATCCCTAACTACCACAACTACCCCTAAAGTACTACCAAATTACCATACAACCATTCCTCACACCACAACTACCACACAACCATCACAACTTAACAAAACTCCTAAAACTACAACTATTAATGTGAAGTGGACCAACTATTCCTACCACAACTACCACGAATTTGCCTTGATACATTTTTAGTTTGCTCCCATGACCTCCAAATTTCCCAGCCTAAGGCTGGTTGCTCCAAAATTGCAGGCTCGCTATCGCTCACCAGGAAAAAGTCGACACTTAAATTACACGAAAGGTATTGAAAGTAATAGAAATGAGGCAAAAGGTCTTAAAATCACCAAACCAATAAGGCAAACGTAATACACTCTCAAAACTAATGATACTAAACATTAGAGAGAAGGGTGTCCAGAAAAACAAATCCCCATTTAAATCTCCATTTAAAACAGCAATATGATATAAGAGTCCAAAAACACCATAATACCTAAAAGTCGTATAAGTGCAGTGATTGAAATACTATAACTTTATAACACAAATTAATTATAACCCTTTCAAGATAATGCCGCGTGTTGACAGTTTATTCTGGCCATTACAAATATATTTCATTCAGTTTGGAAGCCCCTCTAGCAGTCAAAGGGTAAATATTATCTCAATCATCCCTCTGACTCCCACAATATTTGATTAAACTGAGTACATTCGTCTAGTAATAGCCAGAATAAACTGTCAAATCGCTTTATAATCTTCAAAGTGTTAAGATTCCACAAATACCATAATATATATAATCGCTGTAGTGCAGTGATGTAAATAACATCACTAAATGCCAACATTATATATGATGTCACATACAGTCACAAATATAAATATCATGTAAATTATAATAATTTCAGTCATTTTCGTACCATAATTATATACCAAAGTTTACTAGTATAAGTGCAGTGATTAATTATACAAATATCATGAGATTCAATATACAGGTACAATATATATATATATATATATATATATATATATATATATATATATATATATATATATATATATATATATATATATAGAACAATGACCTAACTGCTATAATTTCAGTGATGTAAATGCCATTAATTTCTACCAAAATCATTTTGAAATTCCACAAGTATAATATTGACTCAATCTATTATAGTTTAGGTATTTTAAATACCATAATTATATACCTGACTATTTCACATGCAGTGATTTATAATTCCAAAATTATTTCCGATTCCATTATTATCTACCACAATAGCCAATACTAAAAGCAGTGAATGTATCTGAAATATCAACATTTTGTTAGAGAGCAGATATCTACCACAAAAGAAAAACATGATTAACAAATAAATAATAAAAATAAATACATTAATGCAATACACCTATTAAATAAGTACAGGGATGTTTTTTTTTAAAGCGTGATAGAGATCTAGGGAGCACACTAACCCCCCTCCCACCCCCTTCCCTCTTTAATCAACTCAGTGCCAAGCAAATACATAATAATTGCAAATATCATCAATTCAGAATTATCATATGCTTACGATTACTACAAGCTAACCCCTTGAGGATTATGGCGCTCCTAGCACTTTATTCTGGCTATCATTAGACGATTTCATACAGCGGAGGAAAGCCCTATGGACATTAAAATGGCAAAGGCTGGCCTAATCAGCCCTCTGATTTATATATACCCTTCCTAATCTGAATAAAATCGTCTAATGATAGCCAGAAAGTAGAAAGGAAATGCGTCATCGTATCTGGAAAGGGTTAATCCCTTCCACTGCTCCAGCACAATTACGTAATTTCCATCACAGTCCGGCTACCATTAGCTTTTGTTTAGCTCATAAATCTACCTCTAGGTCTCAAAGGGGTAAACACGATCTCAACAAATTCTCTGGATAATATAAGTCCTTTGTTATCCCATTCACCATCATTACGTATTCTTCATCACAGTCCGCTTACCATTAGATTTTCTTTAGCTTATATATATACCTCTAGGACTCAAAGGGGTAAATACGATCTCAATAAACCTACTGAATAATATAAGTCCTTCTTAACCCCTTCACCACCATTACGTGTTCTTCATTATAGTCTGGTTACCATTAGACGATTTTCTTTAGCTTATATTCTACTTCTAGGACTCAGTAAATTCTCTGAATAATATACAGTAGGTGCTTCCTAAACGACTATCATTACTGTCGATCCAACATACGCTTACGAATACTACAAGTTAATCCATTAACCCCTTCTGTACTGGCGACGTCTTTCTAATATTATTCTAGCTATATTTGGCAATTTTGTGTAGTTTAAGAAGGATATGTAGTAGTAAAACTGGTTAAGTGAAATAGTTTAAAGCCTGTTAATTACTGTAGATCCTTATCAAACCACATCATATCGTCTAACAGTAGCCAGGATAAATTTAAAAGGACGGTACCGGCTCAGAAAGGGTAAATTACGACCAAATTCTTCACTCATTAATTCTTTGAAAATACGATGACGCAAACATAACCTCCGTCCAACTTCTGATGTATTACACGACTACCACAATCCCTATCATGACACTTTATTTGCTACCACATCTATGACCATCATTGTAAACCAGCTAAACTACCATCATAATAGAACTACCATCGCGTCCGGTACCATCAAAATTAATGTGAAAAACTACCGTAACTACCACGATTGAAAAACAAAAACAAACTATCACAATACCACTAGTGATAATGCAAAAAAAACACAACAACTGATAAATGTGAAGAACAACTCCGACAACTGATAAATGTGAAGAACATAAACTACCAGTACTATTTAATGTGCAGAAAATGACCACAACAATAACAGTGACTAACTAACATAGCTGTAAATAAAGACACCACAATTACCACATATAGTAATGCAACCAGCTACCACAGTGATAACAAGCTTAGTAATGTGAATAACTACCACAACTACCACAATTGATATTATGAATAAATAGTGCTATTCTTACTGTGAATATAATTACTACAATTGCTAATTTAACTTCCATAACTACCACAACTGATAATATGAATAACTACCACAACTACTAATATGAACAGCTACCGCAGCTAACACTGTTAATACTACCATAGCTGATCATGTGAGAACTACCACCGATAATGTTAATAGTACCACAACTACCACTGTGAACAACTACCACACCTACTAAGGTGAGTAAAATTATGTCACTACTACTAATAATAATATTACCACAACTACCACTATTAACAACTACCAAATATACAACTACTACTATTAATACTAACACAACTACCACTATCAACAACTACCTAACATACCAAAACTGCTGCTATTAATACTACCACAACTACCACTATGTACAACTTCAACAACTACTACTACTATTAATACTACCACAACTACCTCTGTGAACAATTACCACAATTACTATTGTCACTAACTACCATAACTACTAACTACCATGACTACTACTATTAATACTACCGCAACTACCAATATATATAACTACCACAACTCTTAATTACCATAGCGCAGTGGGCATATGAACATGATTAGATTAATATCCAGTATTCGAGAATGGATAATAATTCATAGGCGTGTGCATAAACCTTTAACCGTCTTGGTGGTGTAATGGTTAAGGTGTCTACAAATCTGTGTGTGATAACCCAGGTTCGAATCCCGGTGGAGCACATATATGCTTTCATTAATTTCATTGGAGGTGTTTTGTGTTGTGGTGAAATTAATAAAAACTATATTATCAGTAAGTTCAGGGATATTTCGTAGCGAGGCCATTCTAAATGATGGTACGACAATTCTTCAGTAGCCGCCGATGCACGTGGAAATTTATACCACCCAGAGCGCCATGGCAAGGAGGGTTTTATGAAAGAATGATAGGAGTGGTAAAGAAATGTCTCCGTAAGGTATTACACAACAAAAGGATAAGTTTTGATGAGCTTCGGACTTTGTTAGTGGAAATAGAAGCAAGGGTGAACAACCGGCCACTTACATATGTTCAAGGTGATGTAGATGAGCCTGAAGCTTTGACACCTAATCACTTACTTCACGGAACCCTTATTGAGAACTTACCTCCTGTCATGAACAATGAATATGAAACCGATCCTGACTTTCTTTTTACACGGAAAGCACCTACTATAAAGGAACTAACCTCGCGATTCAACCACATTAGCAAGTTATTAAAGCAATGGAACAGAATTTGGCAAAGTGACTATCTAACCTCTCTTAGTGAGTACCATTACGGAAGTCAAGCTGCATCAAATTCCTGCAAATTAACCCCAGGGGATATAGTCATCATTGACTGCGATAATACAAGATCATCCTGGCCATTAGGTAAAGTTATATCGCTACTCCATGATAAAAATGGCACAGTTAGAGTGGTCAAGGTTTTATCTAAAGGAAGCGTCTCTCTTAGAACAATTAATAAGTTAATCCCATTAGAAATAAGAAGTAATGCAACATCAAAGGAAGTAAACAATACTCCACCTCTAAAAGAGAGACCTAAACGACAAGCAGCGTTAAAAGCACGAGTTCAATGGCAAGATGATTAGATTGAATCTAAGTACCAATGGCAGAAGTGGAGGATTAGGAAAAAAATAAAAACATGCGACCACTTCAACTAAAGAGAGGAATGAGACCAGTGTATAGTTATATGTAATTCTCTTGGCCCCCCAGGATGTGGGAAATAATTATTATCCCACAGCACAGGTGACTGAGAAGCCTGTGAGTGAGTTGTTCGTGGCCACCCCCTTACTTGGATTGAGGCGTTGGGCAATGGATGAATAGAGAGCCAGTATATTGCTACTAAATATATAATGAGGAAAATTATGCATATGAGACATATGAAGCCATAATTATTATGTCTACAATTTTGGGGAACGATTTTGAGCGTTATATGCATGCCTTAGTTCACGCGGAGAATGGGCTAGTGACATCTGACTTACTTTCCATGGCTAACTTTTTCAATTTGCTGAAATTGGCAAATAAGGAACTACATTTGGTCCCTCTTGGTGGCTTAGGGCTATATTTGATGATTACGGTTACATGGCGGATAAAAGCACCAAATTTGGCATGAGGAACCCTTAGGGTATATCGATAAATGTTAGCCTAGGAGCCCTCCGGAGATTCAATTTTTATTGTGTGTAAAATGAAAAAGATGGCCAACAAATATGAAAAAGAGCGATTTTCCTAAATTTTTGTTTTGGTATCATATCCCCATGTTTACAAAGTCTATAATATTATAGGCATTAAATTGATATGAAATCGTATTCTATAGTTGTTGTGGATTCCCCAATGCTGGAGAACCCTCACTCTCTTGACTCTGCATATTCTCCAGAAGGAGGCTTTCATGCTCAGCGAGGGCCCCAAAGACAATGCATCTGCCATGGCCTGGAGAAACGACATGCAGAAGAAGAGTCCTACTTTCATGTACTGGGACCTGATCATGAGATATGAAACCCTAATTCTCATTTTCGTCAGGGCTCACAGAGAGAAAAATTTCCCTCTGTATGTGGAGGTCTTGGAGGAACTCACACCGCTCTTCTTTGCCTTGGATCATGTTAACTACTCACGGTGGATGCCTATACACATCAGAGACATGAAGTCCTTGCCTGACACTATCAATGATGACTTTGAAAGGTGTTTCCACTGGGTCCTTTCCAAGACCACCAACAAGTTCTCTGCCATCCCATTTGATCAGGCTCACGAGCAGGAGAACAAGATTGTGAAAGGATCTCGAGATGCTGTTGGGCTCACACAAAACCCGGTTGCTTTTCGACGATGGATGCTCTCTGGCCCATAGACTGCCAGACTGCTGAAGCAGTTTGAGGAAGAATACCTTCCTGATGATGATCCACAGATACCCAAGAACTTCCAGCACCACGAGCAGGCTCTCTCGACACAGAAGTCCTTACAGAGACAGGTTACCAGCCTCTCCGAAACCATCCGAGGAATGGGCAATCCCTTCTTGGATGATTTCTCAGATTTAGTAACTCTCGACAATCGAACCTGCGCAGACGAAACCGCGGTAGTCGCAGTGCACACCTTGGAGGATACAGGCAAGAAACAGTACCAGGAATTCGTCAAGAATGTGCTTGATGTGCGCAGCCACTCCCTCCATGACCCAATCCACAGGAATTCTCTTGTGATCTTCAGGAAGCATCACCGCAAGGTAACATCTAAGCAGGGTAAGAAAATCAAAGTGCTTCAGAACAATGTGTCACTCTTTGGTCAGCTATACATATCTATGCAGAACTGGGAAGGTGACTTGGCTGAGTTCTTTGCACATGAAATACAGTCCTTCCCTCCTTCCCTCTCAGACAATGGCAAGCTTCATTTACCAAACACGAAGTCTGGCCTGCTGCAATGTCTTGAGCAGCCCGGGCAATCAGAGCCACCCTCAACTTACGACTGCAAAGTTATGGATGGTGCCGTCATCGTCCACTTCCTACCAACTACCAGCGTCAGCACCTTCCATGAGTATGCAGACATTGTATTCATACCGTACCTGGAGAAGCAGCTGCAGACTGCCACGAGGTTGGATGTTGTGTGGGACACATACATATCAGACAGTTTGAATGAGTCTACCCGGGAAAAGAGAGGCAAGGGCGTGCGCAGGAAAGTCTCAGGCAAGACGAAACTGCCAGCCAATTGGATGGACTTCCTCCATGACCCATTGAACAAGAAGGAGCTGTTCGCCTTTTTGACTTCCAAGGTTGAAGAGTTAAAATTGCCACCAGCCAAAGCTGCATATGTCACATCAGGGCAAGCTGTGGTGTCTATTGGTGCCAGCACCCCCATGAAAAACTGCAATCATGAAGAGGCGGACACCAGAGTTGTGGTTCACATAGTGCATGCACTGGAGCAGGAGGCAAAGACTATTCAAGTGCGTACCGTAGATACAGATGTTGTAGTCATCCTTGCAGGCACATTCCATGATCTGATTGCGACTCATCCTTTGGCAGACATCTGGGTTGCCTTTGGCATGGGCAAAAATTACAGGTATTTCTACATAAACGCCATCTGTGCAAGCCTGGGGGAGCCAAAATCACGAGCATTACCTGTATTTCATGCATTGTCAGGTTGCGACACAACCTCTGCCTTCAACGGCAAGGGCAAGAAGTCAGTTTGGCAGGCCTGGCATGTTTATGAAGACATCACAGAGACATTTGTGTATCTCGCCAGTCATCCCTTCCAGCTGCTGGATGTCGACGATGACCATTTCAAGAAGATCGAGAGATGGACTGTTATCCTGTATGACAGAACCAGTCCTTTGAGATCCATCAACGATACAAGAAGGGAACTCTTCTGTCACAAGAATCGAGCAATGGACAAGCTGCCACCCACCAATGATGCGCTACTCCAGCATGTCCGACGTGCAGTGTATCAAGCAGGAATCTGGACGACTAGCACACAAACAGAACTAGTGATTCCTTCTCCACATGATTTTGCCTGGACCAAGATATCAGATTCGTGGGTACCAGTTTGGGTGACAATTCCAGAGGCTTCCAGAGCGTGCAGGGAGCTGATCAAATGTTCTTGCAAAGGGGACTGCTCCATCTGCCAGTGTGCCAAAGCAAATCTTGACTGCTCACCACTTTGCAAGTGCAAATGTACTCGTTAGATCATATCAAAGTGTATGTAAGTAACTGTGACTGTTGCTATAGTAGTTATTGAATTCAATTCAATAATGTTTCATATTTAATTCTATAACATTGTATTTAAATAACATCTTTATATAAACAAAATCAATAGTTCAATATATATATATATATTTTTTTTTTTTTTTTTTTTTTTTTTTAACGTCGGAAGGGAGGGGCTCCTAGGCTAACATTCATCAATAGGCCCTATGGGAGCCTCATGCAAAAAATTATGCTTTTATCCGCCATGTAACGGTAATTTCACTAAGCCACCTCACTACTAGTGGGTCATTCAGAATTAGAGTATTATTACCACTTTCTCGAGGTGTATGTGAGTCAAGGTAAATTTCTGATTTTAATCCCTTTTGCATCTGACATGATTTTGTCTTGGTCTGAAATTATACCTTTCCCGGTAAAATTTCATAATTCCTTGCTCACTATTAATTTTCCTTCCGAGAATTTGATGGTTTCGAAAGGGAAGTATACAGATGAATACCATTCTCTACTGTTAATGCGCTTTGTCACACGGCTTTCGGTTTGTTTACCATCTGCCCAGCGTCTGCTGTTCCTTTACTGCCGATGAATTCTAACAAATGCGTTCAAGCCATTATTGGCAATTCCAATGACCTGGATTTTTGTAATTTCACTCCAGTTCAATTTCTCCCATTTTTCCTCGTTGACATATTTAATATTAACTTTCTTTATTTTGTGAATGCCTCTGATCTACTTATTACTTGCCCGGATAGAGCACCCTTTCATAAATCATGTATTGGCCAAGTTTATGTAAGGGACTCTTGTTTGTTGGTTTCCTCTCTTCTTACTCTTTACCCTTCGTTCACTCACATGCTTTCGTTCACGGAGCAGGATATTCTTTTTGCAAGCATTCCGTCTGACGTAAACATTTCGAGCAACTATTAATTTCCCAAGATCATTTCACGTTAGATTGAAACTTTGGAGCTGATAAACACATCCATGGACGCGCTATCATTTATGCACTTCGTTCGTCCTGAGTACATCTACCCTCTTCCAATGTTCACTAGTCTTGTTTTATTTATTTTCATTGTCATTTTCCTTATAATTGCTAAGAACATTGAGAGTAGGTTGACAAGGATTGAGATTATTCAAACTGTTGGAAAATAATTGTTTTCATTATGTTGAAGGCAGTAGGGAATTGTAAACAGACCTGTGTTTTTTTTTGTTGGTCCGATATGATACCGTGTTCAATTTACTTTGCATAATTATCCTAGTTTCTTGGGATTTTATTTCAGGTTTTATTTTCAGAATTGTTATTAATATTTTAACTTTAACTATTTTTGTTTTTGTTTTAAACTATTTTGCACAATTAATTTAATTTTGCATAATGCATAATATATCTGATTGGTTTAATTTATCTTTCCTTGATATTACATGTTGATAACCAGATATCATATTTTGTTTTCTTTTCTTTATTATAATCTTCGCCGTAGTGCTTATAAATATTGAACAATAGTTGTATTCTACTTCTACAGCTTCGTCACGGTGTTTATAAATATTGAAAATTAGTTCTTCAACTCATGGAATAAGAGTTATAATTTGTTTAGGTGTTAGCTTAGTCTACAACCTACAATAGTTTTTTATAAAACATTTGAATGAGCAATTAATGGCTAGGTGTGATTTTGAACGAAAATATTGGTTGAGTAATGTAGTACTTGATGGGTCCTATAAAAGGGCGCTATGAACTTTTTCTACATTTATTCAATTATGTTCGATTTTGCTCTTGTGTCTTTGATAGTTTGTTATATATACATTTCTATATATACAGTATATATATATATATACATATATACAGTATATAACAGTATATATATAATCATTATATATTTTTATTATGTTTTTTTCCAGATTCTTCTTAATTTTAATTATTTTTAAATAATAATTTTACAAAAATTCAAAAATCTTAAAAAAATTACAAAACAGAAAAAATATTCTTAATACTTGTTAATGCTTTCTAATATTATTATTTTTTGGAGTAATTTCAGTGGTGGAAATGATGTCTCTTATTTTTAAGTGTTATATACTCCCATTTAAGCTTACTTAACCAACTCTATTCCTTACTTACTTATTTACAGGGAGTACTTGTATTTTAACCGTTCATACTTATATTCCTATTATAACAGCTTATATTATTATCATTGTATTTTCTTGTAATATATACATCTGGTATTGTTATGATCCAGGTTCTCAAAGACACAGGGCTCTTCAACATTGGACTAGATAATGGCAAAAAGCAACAACAGTAACACTAGATCCAACCCCTGCCTTAAACACTGGAAAACAAAACACCATTACCGCCCTGAGTCGTGCCTGGTCAACGAGGTATCCTATGACTCGGTAACTGGTGCACACACACTAGGCTGACGCTCAATGAAACAGCCTATTCTCAAACAGTAAAAGATTACTCGATTATGTTACACAAAGAAAAGATAGTTAACGTGATTAATTAACGTTACGGTAGATACTCAAATAACTGGCACTCCTGTATTAAAGAAAGTGCAATGCTAGTCCTGCAACATCAACTGGAAACTTCTGAAATAAGTCTGATGATGGGAAGATGTTCATAAAGAATCTTGAACAATTATAATGCAGGATACGGGTCACAATAAATGCTAGGACATATAGTAATAATAGGCAGGCGAATAATAAAGACTGCGCAAAGGTAGTAATGCTCGACAACTAAAGAAATGCTTCGTGACACAACGCAACAACCTACTCGGGTTATGCAACTCAACAACAACCACGGCTCAAAAGTGCAGTGAATAATAATGCTGCATACATATAATAATGGGGCTTATCTCTAACCAGTGTCTGCTCAGTTAATTAAGTCTAGCTGGGGTATCAAGGCAGGGCAACAATGGGCGAGCATGCGGCTCATAGCCTAACGTTGTCCGAGGGTGGTATAATGAAGAATACGTTATATGACGGGGATGCTCTCTTGATAAATCTAGGTCTCTAGTACCTAGCTCTATCCTGGCGATCCCTCAGAAGTCAACACAAAGAGGCAGCACTATGTTGTGAGGGATAGGCTATGGCCCTCTTACACCACAGCGCTGTGCTCGCAAAGTAACCCAACCCGAAGACAGCTTAGGCTCCCACAGTACCTGTCGATGTCATGCAGAGCTTAGCTAACACTGCACACATCGGAGACAATGACACAGTAACCTTACCCCTAGTCTAGCTTTAGATAACCAAGAAGAATCACTCAACACCTTGCAAGGGAGACATATACCGGTCTACAACCTTCCCGAGAGAGGACACATACGGAAAAGTCCGTCTCTCTAAACCTCAATAAAGCATAATACCTCCTTAACCCAATACATGGAAATATCTGAGAGCTTCGCGTACAATACGACTGGTCGACGGTGAACGTCTATGCTGAAACCAGAAGGGATGTTGAGTTTAATAAAGATTAGAGAATGTGAAAGGAGAAGTCGAGAGAGAGAAATAGTATGCAAAGTAGCGAGTATGGGGGACAGAATTGCAAAGGATGTAGGCGATACGCCTGTCAGGCAAGCTCTGAGCTGGTAAAAAACACGAGGCAGCGACGGGAAGGGACTAGTTGACCACCCGGCCGCCAACGCCGTCAGCGCGCAAGCAAGCAGTGTCATAGCTCACCACGCTGCTGGGTGTACTCCTTCACACTCTCTCGCTCGCCTCCCACAAGAGCAACATTTATATTATAGCGAATATAAAATATAAGGCGCGGCCACAGACCAAAACAAAGACCACTTCTAGACTGTCTGTGGCAACACGACACTAATGAAATAAAGCAGATCATTCTAGGACAACTGTAGCCTATCCCCCCATCCTGGCGAGCGCTAGCGAGCTGCAATGCCCCACGCAACCATTCTGCTAACGCCGGGAGGCGTCACACCCCCCCCCAAGATATGGGACACTCAACCATGAGCCCATATCTGAACAGGCAGAATGTCGCTAAAATCTGCCACTCCTAACCACTCTGCCACTCATGGAATGCAAGCTCAGTCTCTTCAAAAAAAAATACAACAACATTTTTATATAAAAAAAATCACCTTTCCCAAATATAATACATTAATTCATAACATTGTGCTCCCAGAGCGAGCTTTAAGAAGCACAGCCTACTGAGGGAAAATCATCTGCACTCAGTACTCAGCTACAATATTATCTTAAGATTAATTATTAAAAATAAAGTGTTTTTATTTAATTTTTCATATTTTATTTTAATGTTGTTTTTGGTGGCTACTATAGATGTAGCCTAATTTTCTTCTAATCAAAGCCAACAACTCCTGCCCTGCGACCCTACGCTAATGCTACACACGCGAGCCAACAAGCACCAGCGCAAAAATACACCGCGAGCCAAGACAGGAGGCTATATCAACATACTGTGGTAGCCTACCCCGGATCCTCCACCCGCGACAGACAGTCCGCAATCACATTCTCACAACCGGCAATATGGCGAATGTCTAAGTTGTACTCTTGCAACATGAGCGACCATCTGGTCAGCCTCATATTCCGGTTGTGGAATTGATTGAGGAATTTAAGCGGGTGGTGGTCGGTATACACTACCACGACTGGCCCATATGCAGGAACATAGACCTCAAAGTGTCTGAGCGCTAACACGATTGCCAGCAGTTCCTTTTCAACAACCGAATAGTTTTTCTGTGCTGAATTAAATTTCTTTGAAAAGAAACTGACTGGATGCTCAAGACCTTCCTCGTCTGTCTGCAAAAGTATGGCACCAGCCCCTACTCCGCTGGCATCAGTCGCCAACTGAAATGGTCGTTCAAAGTCCGGGGCCCTGAGGATAGGGTGAGTGCATAAAAGGTGTTTAACTACTCAAAACGCCTGCTCACACTCAGGTGCCCAGCGGAACTTTTTATCTTTAGCTAGTAGATCTGTCAAAGGAGCTAACACAGTAGAATAGCCTCTTATAAAGCGGCGGTAATACCCAATCATGCCCAAAAATCTCATGATCTGCCGCTTGGTGGTCGGCCAGGGGAACAAGTCGATAGCCTGTATCTTCTGTTGGGGCGGGCTCACCTGCCCTAACCCAACCACAAACCCCAGATACTGCACCGTGGCTTGCACAAAGTCACACTTGCCCAGATTAACCACCAAGCCTGCTTTACTAAGTTGACTAAATAAGGCTTTTATGTGCTCACAGTGACTTTGGAAATTGTTGTCATAAATGATCACGTCATCAAGGCAGTTTGGGATACCTTTACCTTTGGATACCTTTGGATGTGTTCGCCGCTCCTCTAGCGGCACCAAGGAGCGCGACGCCCCTCGTTATGGGTGGTGATTTGGTGCAGTAGACTGTTTGAAGCGACAGCTCGCTCCCTTGCGAGGATGGGCTCGTCTAGCACTTTTTGCAGTTCGACATCTAGGGCTCTCTTGAAGTTGTCTAACGAGATGTCCCTCATGTCTCTTACTCGCCGTGGGAGTTTGTTGAAGAGACGTGGGCCTCTGTGTGATAACCAGCCCTCTCGCAGAGAGCCCATAGCACCCCTGTTATTCATCCGGGGGATTTCGCATTCCCAACCTCTCCTATCACTGAATTTCATGACTATCGGAGTATGTAGGTTTGGTACTAAACCCTCTGCGATTTTCCATGTGTATATTATTAGGTAACGTTCTCTTCTATGTTCCAGTGAGTACAGATTCAGTGCTCTTAAACGCTCCCAATAGTGTAGATGTTTTATCGAACTTATATGCGAAGTGAAATTTCTTTGTACACTCTCTACGTCATTTATTTCACCTGCTTTGTATGGGGATGTTAATACGCTACAGTATTCAAGCCGCGGTAGCTCTAGAGATTTGAAGAGCGTTATCATAGGCAATTCACCGCGTGTTTTAAAAGTACGCAGAATCCAACCCGTTAGACGTTTCGCAGCCGCCACTTTGACCTGGTTATGTACTTTGAAACCCATATTTTCAGACATTAATACCCCAAGGTCTTTCACACTGTCTTTCCGTTCTATTATGTGGTTAGATTCTGTTAAGTAATTTGTAATTTCTTTAACACCATTATTATCTCCGTACCGTATTAATTGGAATTTTTCCTCATTGAATTGCATGTTGTTTTCCCTGGTCCACTGGAACACTACATTCATGTCTTCCTGCAGTCGGCCCGTGTCCTCTTATGTGTTTACTATCTTACTTAATTTTGTGTCATCAGCAAAAGACGACACCGTACTGTGTCTGGTGTTGGTATCTATGTCGCAAATTAGTATGAGGAACAGAAGGGGCGCTAGCACTGTTCCTTGGGGCACTGAGCTTTTGACATCCGAAGGCTCAGAAGTGACTTGCTTTACTGCTACCGATTGTTTTCGGTTTACGAGGAAATTGTATATCCACCGTCCGATTTTCCCAGTTATACCTTTTGCTTTCAGTTTGTGGGCTATTATACCATGGTCACATTTATCAAATGCCTAAACAAAATCGGTGTAAATGACATCCACGTTTTTTCTTTTCTTCTAGCGCTTTAAGAATTTTGTCATAGTGTTCCAAAAGTTGTGAGAGACATGATCTTCCCGCTCTAAACCCATGTTGACCGGTGTTGTGTAGTTCATTTGCCTCCATGAATGTTGAAATTTTTCTTTGCAGGACTCGCTCGAAAACTTTAATGATGTGAGAGGTTAGAGCTACCGGGCGGTAGTTTTTTGGTAGTGCTTTATTCCCTCCTTTATGCAGTGGGGCAATTATTGCATTTGTCAAGCTATCTGGTATGTCACCAGTGTCTAGACTCCTTCTCCACATTATAGCCAGGGGTTTTAAGAGGTTTTCCTTACATTCTTTCATTAGGATCGAATTCCATGAGTCCGGGCCTGGTGCCGAGTGGGATGGCATGTTGGAAATGGCCTCTTCTATGTCTTTTGGACCGAAATCAATATCCAGCATCTGAGGGGTTTCCGTGGGGGAGGTTTCCATGAAAAATATATTTTGGTCTCTGATGACTTTTGTTTCATCAGGCTCACTGAATGCCATTTCATACTGCCTGTTTAAGAGTTCGCTCATTTCTTTTTTGTCCCCTGTGAAAGAGCTGTCGCCTTTGCTCAGTGGGCCGATGTTTGATGTTGTTTTAGCCTTTTGTTTGGCGTATGAAAAGAAGTATTTTGAATTTTCCTTTATACCTGCAATAGCTTTAGATGTCTGCTACGATGACGTTCATTAAGCTCTGGAAAGTGGCCGGTGCATTTTTCAGACCATATGGCATCACGTTGCAACGGTAAGTACTACCATCCACCACAAACCCGCACACCTCTTTAGCCCGCTCAGACAGTGGTACTTGCCAGTAGCCTTTGACGAGGTCTACCTTAGTCAAGTACCTTGCTTTCCCGATCTTATCCACACTGTCATCCAACCGGGGAAGAGGATATGCATTGGTGGTGGTCAACCCGTTCAACCGCCTAAAGTCAATGCAGAACCGAACTTTTCCATCAGGTTTGGGCTGCAGAGTGACAGGAGAAGTCCACCGTACTGCCCCCTTCTCGATCAAGCCTCTCGCCAGCATATACTCCAGCTCGTCCCTGAGCGCTGGGAGTTTAATGGGTGGCACCCGATAAGGTATCGACTTGAAGGGGGGGTGCTCTCCTACGTCGACATCATGCACCGCTTGAGTAGTGAGGCCTGGGTGCTCGGCAAATACAGTGGGGTATGAATCGAACAGGCGCTGCACTGCCACCTGCTGTTCCTCCGGCAGGTGCGCCAGAGCATCGTGCGCACATTGGCTCGAATTCCCCGCCCACTGATCAGCCGAGACATGACAATCCCAGTTATCATCCACCTGATCATTGCTGCCCCCCTCTCCTTCTCCACCATGACCGCGGAATGTCAACACAGGGACAGCTAGAGACTCAGGTGGGTGCCTCACATACTCCTTCAACAAATTAATGTGGCATAGTTGGTTACGCTTCTTCCGGTCTGGAGTGGCAACTAGGTAATCTAGATCGGAGATCTTTGACACCACCCGATAAGGCCCAGCATACTTGGCAGCCAGAGGATGACCTGACAAAGGCAACAGGACCAACACCTCTTGACCTACCTGAAACTCCCGGAGTTTCGCCTTAGTATCGTACCTGTCCTTCATACGGGCCTGCGAACTCACCAAATTATGCCCTGCCAGCTCCAGACTTCTAAGCATTCTCTCCCTGCTCTCGAGGATGTATCTCAACATAGAACATGGCTTAGCGGTACCCTCCCAAATCTCCTTCACCATGTGGAGAGGGCCCCTCACCTGATGCCCGAAAACAAGCTCATTCGCACTGAAACCGAGACTCTCTCCAGGTACTTCTCTTGCCGCGAACAAAACATACGGCAGACCAAGGTCCCAATCCTTTCCGTTCTCTGTGCAGTAACATCGAAACATGCTTTTCAGTGTGGCGTGCCACCTCTCCAACACCCCTTGACTCTCCGGGTGATATGCAGAAGAGACGACAGTGCTGATGCCATGCTGAATCATAGTTTGTTTGAACAGATTAGATGTAAAATTAGAACCTTTGTCCGATTGCACCTCTTGCGGGTAACCATACCGCGAGCAATACAAGAGCAGGTTCCGGACAACAGTGCCATTTATCATTGGATATGCATCAGGATAACGAGTGGCCACATCCATGATAGTTAATACAAAATTATTACCGGCACTAGTAGGGGGTAGGGGTCCGACCATATCAATGATGACCTTACTGAAGGGCGGTCCACTGACAGGAATGGGGTGCAACGGGGCTCTCGGAATTGTTTGGTTAGGTTTTCCAACCCTCTGGTACGTATGACACCTTGCTATCCAGGTTACCAGCTGCCCCTTCAACCCCGGCCACCAAAACAATTTTTCAAAAGCCGCCACCGTTTTTCTCACCCCTAGATGTCCTGCCAGTGGTATGTCATGCGCCAACCTCAGTAGGCTATCCCTGCACTCCCGTGGCACCACCAACTGGTCCACTACTCCGGACCCCTCTTGCCAACTACGTTTATGGTCTTGAAAACGCCTATAGAGGATGCCTTCTAAATACAAAAAATCTCCTGGCTGTGCATCGCCGTCCTCGTCGAGCTCTACAGCTCCATTAGCACGCGTTTGGAGCTCAGGATCCTCTAGTTGCTACCGACGTGTATCTGAGGGTGCCAAGCGATCTAACTGCTCCCGGAGCAATGCATGACCTTCCCTGATACTGGGCTGCTCCCTCTGTCTCTCTCGATGTACATAACGTTGCTGTCGTGGAGTCTCGTCATGCCCAGCCTCGTCACTCTCGATGACAGGCCCAGGGGCTACTCCAGAATTAAGTAATGGTGCTAATACTGAATCACCCAGGAGAGCCGCCGAGTCAAAACTCTTAAAACCAACTCCAGCTTTAGCCTCCTCCTGTTGATCGTTCCTCCGCTGGTCTGAAGACGGAGGACTAGGCTGTGACACTTTAGCTGCCCGAGCTCGGGTGACAACACACGCCATGGGTTGTGTCTGGCACCGCTTGACCCACTCTTGCTCTTCCCTACTCACGTCGGCCGGCCTCTCGGCAACGACTAAGGGTAGAACCTCAGAAGCGGGCATTGCAAAGTCGTTGCCGAGAAGAAGGTCGACGCCCTCCACTGGCAGTTTCTCCACAATCCCGACATCCAATTCACGTGCCACACCATCCACTTCCAACTCCAATCGCACCAGCGGGTATGACCGAGTTGCATTAATACCCTGCACCACTACCACCCGAGCCGCGTTTATAGGGTAGCCAGTCAAGTTTTTCATCAGAGTCTGGGAAGCACCTGTATCACGCAAGACCTCTACTCCATGCTTGCGCCCCGCCCACATCACGCAACCCCGCCCTCTATGGTCGCAAAAAACATCCCGAGCAGGGTTCGAGCCTCCCAGGTGCTTCTGCATTGGCTGTGCCTCAGCCTCTGACGAACTGCCCCGGGCAAACTCAGACGACTTCGGAGACACACCAATGCTGCAGGCCAAAGACACAGCTGCTGTAGGTGGTTTGCTAGGACAGACTCTTGCAAAGTGCCCCTTTTTATGACAATGATAACACTCCAACTCCCCTTTGGGCTTCCCTTGGTACTGGGAAGGGCCCGGCCCCTTCTTAAATGGGACAGTGCTAGTCTTGTGGTCAGTCTTGGTATCATGGCTCTTGTACTTGTTTGCATAAGGTATATCACTAACTCGGGGGGGTGGGGCGTCACGCCCCTTGTTACCTGCCTCACTACGCTGGGCAGACCCGCACCCACGAATTAGTGATAGCCGGAGGTCAGCCATCTCAGCTGCCTCCTGTAGAGTTTTTGGTTGCTTTTCTTTCAAGTTTAACGTCAGGTCGCCGCCCGTGCATTTGAAAAACTGCTCTAAAAGCACCAACTGTTTAATGTCGTCAAACGTAGTAGCTTTCTCCGACCTCAGCCAATTCCCAAAAGCATCGGACAGCTCCCGGGCATGTTCCAAAAAGGTGCTCTCCCGACTCTTGGTAACACCCCGGAACTTCAACCTGTACGTCTCTGGTTGTAGTTCGTATGCTCTCAGGACAGCCTCCTTGAGTCCCTCATAGATAATACACGACTCTATAGGCAATGCATCATAAGCCCTGAGTCCCTTGCCCACAAGTCTAGAGGAAACAAGGGCTGCCCACTTCTCCCCAGGCCACTGGTGTTCCTGGCACTTCTTCTCGAATCTCATGAAAAATTCGGTGAAACCCGACTCATCAAATACAGGGACTAGCTTCAACAGGTGAGACAAAGACTGATCATGCCCACAATTCCCACCACCGAGACGTTGCCTTGTCGTTTCCACCCGAGTCTTCTCAAGATCGATATCTGCACGGTACCTGGTAGACTCAGCCTCCGACTGGGTTTTTATTCTCGCGAGTTCGAGATCAGTCTGTTGTTTAGCCTTAGCGAGTTCGAGATCAGCCTGTCGCTTAGCCTCTATCTTAGCGAGTTCGAGACGTTCCTCACGCTCAGCCTGCATCTTAGCCATCTCAAGCTGGAAGAGCATTTCTGTAGTGAAACCTTGAGGAGGAGGTGCAACTATTGGAGGCCCACCCAGCGATCCTAAACCACGCTGCCAGCGGCTATCGGCCTGTGGGAACGTACTAAACTCCGGCATCCTAGAGGTCCCAATGGGAGTAGAGTGGAGGGGGGGCTCGAGCAGAAGTCCCCGAGCACCCCCTCCACCCTGGACCTCACTAGCCGCCCCAGTACGCAAGCCCTCAAATCGTTCTTCTTGATGCCATGAGCCACCTTAAGCCCCATGAGGGGAGCCAAACACTGTAGACCATACTTGCTAATTCCCTCTAGTCGATCAGCTGTTATAGGCACCTCCAAAAACTTCTTTGCGGCCTCCTCACTAGTTACTAACCCCCCTGGCATCTGACCATCAGAGCCTGCATCATTCCCTGAACCCTCAGTATGATCTGATTCGTCTCCCATGGTGTCCACCAAAAATTCTCACGTTTATAAAAAAAACAAAAAAAGTACCCAAGCTCCTATGTAGCACTATTCACTTGCCAAAAATGTCTGAAGACTCAAGTGCTATACTACTTTGCCAAAAAAATTCTAACTTGCCCACTATATTCCTCAATAAAACAAATGACCACAACAATCCTGCAATTATCTCTTAGTTCACAAGATCCTGAGCTAGGTGAACATTTGTTACGATCCAGGTTCTCAAAGACACAGGGCTCTTCAACATTGGACTAGATAATGGCAAAAAGCAACAGCGGTAACACTAGATCCAACCCCTGCCTTAAACACTGGAAAACAAAACACCATTACCGCCCTGAGTCGTGCCTGGACAACGAGGTATCCTATGACTCGGTAACTGGTGCACACACACTAGCCTGACGCTCAATGAAACAGCCTCTTCTCAAACAGTAAAAGATTACTCGATTATGTTACACAAAGAAAAGATAGTTAACGTGATTAACCCTTCTTTAGCGGCCTATGCGGTTTATTTATATGTACCGCCCAGCGGGGTGTTTTTAGCCAAAATAGGGCTGTTTACGTGATCATTTTCATGCCTAAATAAGACCCAGAACGTAAAACAAGTATCTATCCCTGAAAGGGCATAAACAGAGCTTTCGAATGACACCATAACGATCCTTTTATGATGGCTAGTTTTCTTGCAATAACCGTGCAACGCGAGTGCAAAAAGCAGGTAATAAGCCACTTTCCCGATACAATTCCGTATATAGCGAGTGAGAGAGGGAGGAGGGAGCTGAGATTCGTGTCAGTAGGTTCGCCGCGGTGGTCTGGAGCAGTCATACGCTCGCTAGTCTCCTGCCACCACTTGTCTCTCTCTCTCAGCAACATTACGTGCTGAAATTGCCACTCGACCTATGTCGAGCGCCGCCACATAGTCCAGCTTTATTAAATACGACTTATGTGGTGAGCCGCTTATTAAGGGTTAATTAACGTTTCGGTATATACTCAAATAACTGGCACTCCTGTATTAAAGAAAGTGCAATGCTAGTCCTGCAACATCAACTGGAAACTTCTGAAATAAGTCTGATGCTGGGAAGATGTTCGTAAAGAATCTTGAACAATTATAATGCAGGATACGGGTCACAATAAATGCTAGGACATATAGTAATAATAGGAAGGCGAATAATAAAGACTGCGCAAAGGTAGTAATGCTCGACAACTATAGAAATGCTTCGTGACACAACGCAACAGCCTACTCGGGTTATGCAACTCAACAACAACCACGGCTCAAAAGTGCAGTGAATAATAATTATTTTTTTTTTTCTATGTGATTGAGGGAGGCAAAAGGCATAACTGCCTATAGCGAGTGCCTCCCCCATAGTTGAAAGAGTGACAGGGCCAAAATCAAGGGACGTTCGAGCCAAAATGCCTGGACACACGGAGTTGGAAGCAATTTAAGTCATAGGAAGAGGGAAAGACTGATTCTGGGAGAGAGTTCCAGAGCTCAGATGTTGAGTAGAAGAAAGTTTGAGAGTAATGTTTCACTCTTGGGTTGGAGAGTTGCACAGAGTAGGGGTGGGATTGAGTTGCAAGACGGGTACCACGTGCCCTACGTAAAGGAGGTGGTATGCACTGGGATAGCTCTGAGGAACACTGATTATTATAGTAGCGATAGAATAGCGAGAGAGATGCAACATTGCGGCGGAGAGAGAGAGATTGCAGAGAGTTGGTGAATGGACGGGAGTTAATGATACGAAAGGCCTTCCTTTCAACTTTGTCTAGGAGAGCGGTGTGAGAGGAACCTCCCCACATATGTGAACAATACTCAATACAAGGGCGCACTATGCCCCTGTACAGAGCAAGAAGCTGTGCAGGGAAAAGAACCCCTAAGGCGGTTGAGCACACCCAGCTTCTGGGAGGCTGCCTTAGCAAGACTGGTAATATGGTCCTTCCAAATGAGAGCAGAAGAAAAAGAGACACCAAGAATATTGAGAGAAGATGAAGGGTTAATTTTGTATTGTTGAAGAATAAGGGATAGTCCGCTGGGAGATCCTGACGGGTAGATAGATGGAGAAATTGGGTTTTGGAAGCATTAAAGTTAACAAGGTTTTCTCTGCCCCAATTGGAAATAGTATTTAGATCAGAATTTAAGAGTTCTATGGCTTCATTACGTTTGTCGTTGAGGGATTGCTGGCTGGGGCGTTCTGAAAAACTAATGGAGTAGTGTAAGGTTGAGTCGTCTGCGTATGAATGGATGGGAATTAAGGTACAGTTAAGGAGATAATTTATAAAAATTAGAAAGAGAATAGGAGATAGGACAGAGCCCTGAGGAACACCGGAGTTTATAGGGTGAGGAAGTGAACAATGGCCGTCCACAACCGCAGCTATGGAACGGCCGGAAAGGAAATTAAAGACAAAGGCACAGATGGAGGGATAGAAACCGAAGGAGGGTAGTTTAGAAATTAAAGATTTATGCCAGACTTTATCGAAGGCTTTCGATATGTCTAGTGCAATAGAAAAAGTCTCACCGAAGTCCCGAAAGGAGGATGACCAAGAGTTAGTAAGATATGAAAGAAGATCACCAGTAGAGCGACCCTAAAGGAAGCCATACTGGCGATCTGAGAGCAGATTATGAGAAGAGAAATGCTTAAGAAATTTGGAAGCAAGAATAGTTTCAAACACTGGAAAACAAAACACCATTACCGCCCTGAGTCGTGCCTGGACAACGAGGTATCCTATGACTCGGTAACTGGTGCACACACACTAGGCTGACGCTCAATGAAACAGCCTATTCTCAAACAGTAAAAGTTTACTCGATTATGTTACACAAAGAAAAGATAGTTAACGTGATTAATTAACGTTTCGGTAGATACTCAAATAACTGGCACTCCTGTATTAAAGAAAGTGCAATGCTAGTCCTGCAACATCAACTGGAAACTTCTGAAATAAGTCTGATGCTGGGAAGATGTTCGTAAAGAATCTTGAACAATTATAATGCAGGATACGGGTCACAATAAATGCTAGGACATATAGTAATAATAGGAAGGCGAATAATAAAGACTGCGCAAAGGTAGTAATGCTCGACAACTAAAGAAATGCTTCGTGACACAACGCAACAGCCTACTCGGGTTATGCAACTCAACAACAACCACGGCTCAAAAGTGCAGTGAATAAATGCTGCATACATATAATAATGGGGCTTATCTCTAACCAGTGTCTGCTCGGCTCCCGGACGGATTGCCGATGGACATTTGGCCGAACGGACATTTGGCCGACAGACCCTAACCTAACCTAACCTAACCTAGCCTAGCCTAACCTAGCCTAACCTAACCTAACCTAACCTAACCTAACCTAACTTAACCTAACTTAACCTAACCTAACCTAACCTAACCTAACTTAACTTAACTTAACCTAACCGTTCGGCTAAATGTCCGTTCGGCCAAATGTCCGTCGGCAATCCGTCCGGCCACGGTCTGCTCAGTTAATAAAGTCTAGCTGGGGTATCAAGGCAGGGCAACAATGGGCGAGCATGCGGCTCGTAGCCTAACGTTGTCCGAGGGTGGTATAATTTTTTTTTTTTTTTTTTTTTTTTTTTTTAAAGAGACAATGAACGGAGGAAGGAAAAACACAGATAAAACAAAAAGGTCCATGTGCCTAAAGGCATCCTCCATTCATAAAATGTTTGTAACAACTGGATTTAAACATTTGTAGATTGTAAGTTTGTGGAAAGCAATTCGAGGGAAGTGAATTCCAAAGAGTAGTAGCTCTGGGGATAAATTAATTCTGATAAGCAGAAGTTCTGCATTGTGGAGGAGAAAGTGTAAATTCATGGGTGCTCTCAGCTGCCCTAGTTCTACGGGGAAAGATGTGGAGAGGCGGCACAATTGAAGCAAGTTCCTCGGAACAATTGCTGTGAAAATATCTGTAGAATAATGCAAGGGATGCAACGTTTCTTCGTATGGATAATGTAGGAAGGTCCTGTGTGATTGCAGGGTTATTGATTAATCTAATAGCTTTATTTTGAATTTTGTCCAACTGCCTCAATGCAACCACTCCACTTCCACCCCACAGAGGTGAACAGTAATCATCTGAGAACTCACATGAATTTATATATCACGGCCAACTGCTCGTCAGTGAAGAATTCTCGAACTCTGTACAAGAGTCCCAGTTTTTTAGAGGCATTCTTAGCAATGCTTCTAACATAATGTGTCCAGCTCAAGTTAGTAGTTAATGTTACACCGAGAATGTCAATACTAGGGGAAGTGGGAATATTTACATCATTAAAAATATATGGGAGTCAGTGAGATTCTGTCGGTTAGAAAATTGAATGTACTTGGTTTTCTGTGCATTAAAGGAAACTAGATTCTTTTGTCCCCATCCATTAATTCTAGAAAGGTCCTGGTTCAGAGAAATTGCAATGTTTATTTTTGAATTTATAAGATCGGGTTGGGTGAAAGAATTGGTAAATGTGAAGGAACTGTGGAGTGTTGAGTCATCTGCGTAGGAATGTATTGGATTATGAGTGGTAGATATGAGATCATTGATATGAATGAGGAACAGAATTGGGGCCAAAACTGATCCCTGGGGAACACCAGCATTTATTGAGTGAAATTGAGAATAATGGCCATCTACCATTACACATATTTTTCTGTTATGAAGATAAGAAATTAGTGGAACTAATGATGCAAGGCCGTAGTGTGACATCTTCGACAATAAGGATTGATGCCAGACTCTATCAAATGCCTTTGATATATCCAGTGTTATTGTATGTGTTTCACCATGTTGGTCTGTAGCTTGGTTGATTTGATGCGTAAGAAGGCAAAGCATGTCTGCAGTTGATCGACATCGTCTAAAACCATATTGCCTATCACAATTGCCTATAATGAAGATTACGTTATATGACGGGGATGCTCTCTTGATAAATCTAGGTCTCTAGTACCTAGCTCTATCCTGGCGATCCCTCAGAAGTCAACACAAAGAGGCAGCACTATGTTGTGAGGGATAGGCTATGGCCCTCTTACACCACAGCGCTGTGCTCGCAAAGTGACCCAACCCGAAGACAGCTTAGGCTCCCACAGTACCTGTCGATGTCGTGCAGAGCTTAGCTAACACTGCACACATCGGAGACAACGACACAGTAACCTTACCCCTAGTCTAGCTTTAGAAAACCAAGAAGAATCACTCAACACCTTGCAAGGGAGACATATACCGGTTTACAACCTTCCCGAGAGAGGACACATACGGAAAAGTCTGTCTCTCTTAACCTCAATAAAGCATAATACCTCCTTAACCTAATACATGGAAATATCTGAGAGCTTCGCGTACAATACGACTTGTCGACGGTGAACGTCTATGCTGAAACCAGAAGGGATGTTGAGTTTAATAAAGATTAGAGAATGAGAAAGGAGAAGTCGAGAGAGAGAAATAGTATGCAAAGTAGCGAGTATGGGGGACAGAATTGCAAAGGATGTAGGCGATACGCGTGTCAGGCAAGCTCTGAGCTGGTAAAAAACACGAGGCAGCGACGGGAAGGGACTAGTTGACCACCCGGCCGCCAACGCTGTCAGCGCCCAAGCAAGCCGTGTCATAGCTCACCACGCTGCTGGGTGTACTCCTTCACACTCTCTCGCTCGCCTCCCACACAAGCAACATTTATATTATAGCGAATATAAAATATAAGGCGCGGCCACAGACCAAAACAAAGACCACTTCTAGACTGTCTGTGGCAACACGACACTAATGAAATAAAGCAGATAATTCTAGGACAACTGTAGCCTATCCCCCCATCCTGGCGAGCGCTAGCGAGCTGCAATGCCCCACGCAACCATTCTGCTAACGCCGGGAGGCGTCACAGTATAGACTAAAGGGAGCCAGAATGTATTCATTTGACCTCTCAGAAGAAGAGGTCATGGGAATCACATATGTCATGACTGGTGTCATCAAATCACATCCACCCTCTATCACGTGAGAGGGACATGTATAGGGTGTGATGTGGGTGTGTTTAACATGTGTCTAAGGTGTGCCAGAGAGTTTAAACCACACCCAGTAATGTAATCTTGACAGTTATAGGTTAAGAGTTATGTAAGATTCATAATGTATGATAGACGTCATTAAGAGGGCGTAACCCAAGGTGATATAAGGTGAGATTATGGGGTAGAGCGACAGAGAGAGAGAAAACCCCATCACTTGTTGACATTAAGGGGTCATAGGCCAGTTCGTGATTGTGAAAACAGACTGTTTTACTTGTCTTATTACTTGCTACTTAAACATTGAATTTGTTATAGTACTTCTGAATAAGTCTTAAGGTATTATTCATTAAAGCAAATGTGATTATTCTCAAGTTTCAGTTTCCTTATTGCTTATGTAAGGTCTGATACTATAATATTATACATTGATTTATTAATTAATGTCCGTATGTTCGGAATGGTGGCAGTCTCCAGAGAGGAACCTAATCAAAGTAATTCTATCCTTTAAACACCATCATGGAAGTGCGTGCAGTCACATGGAGGGATAGACAGACGAATGAGGAAGTATGAGAGCGATGTGGTGTGGATGTAGTAGCGCTGAAAAGTGTTAAAAGGAACACCTTGAGATGGTTCGGCAATGTAGAACTTATGGGAAGCGAGAGAAACTAGGAGAGTGCACGAGAGTGGGGTGAAAAGACAGAGAGGGAAAGGTGGACCTAGTGAGAGGTAGAAGGATGGAGTTAAGAAGTATATGCGTGAAAGTGGTGCTGGATGGGAGGAGGGGCGTCGACTGACTGGGACCAGAGATGCGTGAGGGTGTTTCGTTCATAGCCACCCCTTCGGAGATCACGGCATCCGGCAATAAATAGATAGATAGATGTATATATGTGTTTCCGGTTGATGCCTGTGTTATATTGTAGTGTATTAACTCCTTGCGACATATTATGTTCCAATAAGTCCGAGGAGGCGGTTGACAAGTATTTTAGGTCTTGAATTTGGCTCATGAGTGTTGTCGAAGCCTTACATTTTTCGCGATTTCCATCCACCAGAATGCTGTTTATTGTGATGTATCATATATCAGTGGAAAGAGGAATATTTATAGTACATGATAAAACAAAAACAAATGTAAATAAATCGAAATATGAAAGTGTAAATGAGTCCGGAATACAATTATTTCCCATGCAATTGTCTTCACACCGTCCTAGCTCTAAATTGTGAGTGATGACCATATATTTGTTTTTGCTCAAATAATAGTATTTTTTCTCCTCTTTCCAAATCTGAAAACAGAAATTGTTTATCTTCAATAGTTCTCAAGCAGTGACCGAAAACAAAAAATATATGATTTTGATTTATATGGTTTATAACATTTTCGATTTATTTCGTTGCTACGAAGTGTATGGTTTTAAATTTAGGCTGTATGAATTCGGCAAATAATGCTGATGAGTATAAAACAAACTAGAAGTTCCTAGGACAAATACTTTTTGCGCTATGAATATTTGAAATGAAGAGACAAAATGCGAATATTTACGCTTCACCCATCTCTGTTCCGGCGATGGTAGCCGGGTTCCGAGCCGTTCCCCACCTCGTGGTTGCGTTATTTGCTAGGATATGTATATAACTGTATATATCACCGGAATCGGAAAATTGTGCTCTTTCCAATGGTGAAAACAAAAATAATATAGCGTAATTGGTTCGCGAGCTATGCACAATTGTTTCCATGCAGTGACCAAAAAAAAAAAATATATGATTTTGATTGATATGGTTTATAACATTTTCGATTTATTTCGTTGCTACGAAGTGTATGGTTTTAAATTTAGGCTGAATGAATACGGCAAATAATGCTGATGAGTATAAAACAAACTAGAAGTTCCTAGGACAAATACTTTTTGCGCTATGAATATTTGAAATGAAGAGCCAAAATGCGAATATTTACGCTTCACCAGTCTCTGTTCGGGCGATGCTAGCCGGGTTCCGAGCTGTTCCCCACCTCGTGGTTGCTTTATTTGGTCGGATACGTATATAACTGTATATATCACCGGAATCGGAAAATTGTGCTCTTTCCAATGGTGAAAATAAAAATAATATAGCGTAAATGGTTCGTGAGCTATGCGCAATTGTTTCCATGCATTGTTATTGTTATGAAAATATATGAGAATGTTTATACAGTTGTATATCTTTGCCACAATATACAACACTTTTATATAATTTGTGTTGCCAATAATTGTATAATATTCATAGAAGACATGTCAGTCATGAAGGTTGCCAATTTTACTTACCTGGTAGGGCTACAACCCTTTCCAACGAGAAGGGAAATGGCTCCTGGGTTGACACTGAAAAAACAAAATAATAAAGCCAGGTTATCTTCAGGTAATAAATTCAGAAATAATTCTATTGTACACGAAAATAAAATAAAGTAATATATATATATATATATATATACTGTATATATATATACAAGGTGTCAAAATAAATAATGGTAAAATCAATGTGTGATTGTGTGTATATATATATATGGTGTCAAACCAGAGAAATATGTGCAAATTTTCAAGCCACCCAAAGAGGTACTGCACTGGACTCGTTATTTTTTGAGAGTGGTTTCCCCAGGAGGCCTATATCCACTCTAGTGCAAATTGAATTGTGTCACAACCCTTTCCAACGAGAAGGGAAATGGCTCCTGGGTTGACACTGAAAAAACAAAATAAGAAAGCCAGGTTATCTTCAGGTAATACATTCAGAAATAATTCTATTGTACATGCAAATAAAAGAAAGTAATGTATATATATATATATATATATATATATATATATATATATATATATATATATATATATATACACACAAGGTGTCAAACAAAATATAAAGATTGGTAAATGGTAATGGTAATGTATGTGTGGATATATTTATATATATATTATATATATATATATATATATATATATATATATATATATATATATATATATATATATATATATATATATATATATATATATATATATATATATATATATATATATATATATATGGTGTCAAACCATAGAAATATGTGCAAATTTCCAAGCCACCCAAAGAGGTACTGCACTGGACTCGTTATTTTTTTAGAGTGGTTTCCCCAGGAGGCCTATATCCACTGTAGTGCAAATTGTATTTTTTTTTTTTTTTTTTTTTTTTTATGATGATGGTGATGATGATGAGCGAATGAAGGTGGGCCCCGAACCTTGGAAGTGATGATTGAATGAATGAATGAATGATTGAATGATTGAATGACTGAATGAAAGGGTGATGAAGGTGAATTATTGATGATGATGATGATGATGGGTGAATGAAGGTGGGTGAATGAAGGTGGGCCCTGAACCTCTGAAGTGATGATTGAATGAATGATTGAATTATTGAATGATTGAATGACTGAATGAAAGGGTGATGAAGGTGAATTATTGATGATGATGATGATGGGTGAATGAAGGTGGGTGAATGAAGGTGGGCCCCGAACCTCGGAAGTGATGATTGAATGAATGAATGAATTATTGAATGATTGAATGACTGAATGAAAGGGTGATGAAGGTGAATGGAAGAATGCATAAAGACTGAATGAATGAATGGGTGATAGTGATTGGAAAGGAATAATGAAGGTGAATAGGAGAATGCATAAATGAATGAATGAATCGTGCAAAGATCCTGGCTATAGGACATCTGCATCGAGTTGATGGTACTTGTTAAAGCAACCATTGACATCGATGCAGAGGCTAACGCGGCAAGACCTGCAGCGAAAGCTCGTGTCCTTGCGAATTTGGCTCCTGTAACACACACGGCACCGCTTTCGGTTTCCGCCTGGGATAGTCTCGAAAACGTGTTCCAAGTTCCTGTTGTACCGGTCATGGTCCAGTACAACAGGACGTGGCCTGAAACCCCGTCCTCTAAGAGGACCTATCCGACGGCCTCTTGGTGCCTGAGCCCTAGCTTGAACGTCCATTACTAGTGGAACCCAGGCGGCATCAATGAGGGGTGCTGCCCGAGCGCCACCAGCAGCAGCAGCTGCACCCGGTACTACTGGTGCGGGGGGGTCAAGTGGTAGGTCATCCACTTCCTCCTCATCATCAGTAGCATCGTCCGAGTCCGATACTGGTGCCGCCTGGGGTGCATTCTCAGCAAGTGCTCCCCCGACGGCAACAGCAGCAGCAGCAGCATCTGGACCTGGTGAGGGGGGGGGGGTCATGAAAGAGTGCTCCCCCAACGCCTCCACCAGCAGCAGGAGCACCAGGAGGAGTGCCAGGATCATCAGCAGGAGCGGCTGGGGAGTCTGGATTGTCGTCCGGTGGGGGCGACCCAGCTGAGCTTCCGGAGGATTACCGCCGACGCCGCCTGTCTCGCCTGAGACGGGTGCATGGCTCGTACTGACCTTCTGGCAAATCCTGTGCACGCCGGATGCGTCTCCCCGACAAAGGCCACTCTGCAGGGTTGAAGTGCAACAAGGAACGGACTACGCTTTCCTGGAACGCCAGCATAGTCATCTTCCTGCGGGGGTTGCACTTCTTGAAGAGTACGAAGGCATTGAAGAGGGCCATTTGGATGAAGTAGAATACGATCTTCTTCGTCCATTTGACCGTTCTTCGCTGGATGGGGTAGTACTGGATCATCTGATCAAAATGATCCACCCCACCCATGTGGCGGTTGTAGTCGTCAACACAAACGGGCTTCATGATGTTCTTACGAATCCGCTGCCACCTGCCTTGTACCTTCTTCTTGACAAATGACTGCTTTGGAATGGTGCTCTGGTCGTGGAAGGTGGACACCATGTTGACAATCCGTTTGTCTTTCCAAAGCATCACTAGGGTTGTGCCGTTGTTCATCGCCTCAATTGCATCGTCTTCCAGTGTCGATGCATGGGCAATGTCGCGCAACCGCTTCGGAGCCCCTCGTGCAAGCCTCAGGGTGCCACACACATAGATCTGGTGGTGTGTGAGCATGTGGTGGCACAGGTCAACTGAGTTGTAAAAGTTGTCCATGAACAACTTGTAACCCATGCCTTGCAGGGACTCCGTTAAACCCTCAACCGTTTTCTGGAGAGTTTGACCAATACCAGTGTAGACTTCAAAGTCATACACGAAACCAGTCGTGGACTCTGCCAGGATGTACAGCTTGATAGCGTACTTCTTCGGCTTCATCGGGTTGTAGCACTTGAATTAAAGGCGACCCTTCCACCCAAGGCAGCCTTCGTCGATGGACACCTTCCTCTCCGGGACGTAGGCAAGCTTGAAGCCAGCAAGCAGGT
>CM064483.1:36424594-36432981 GCA_032716605.1 Paralithodes platypus | reverse complement strand
GAGGGATAGGCTATGGCCCTCGTACACCACAGCGCTGTGGCTAGCAAAAGTGAACCAACCCGAAGGACAGCAGCTTAGGCGCCCACAGTACCTGTCGATGTAGTGCAGCAGGCCTCTTAGGCTAACACTGCAAACATCGGAGACAACGACACAGTAGACCTTACCCCTAGTCTAGCTTTAGAAAACCAAGAAGAATCACTCAACACCTTGCAAGGGAGGCGACATTATACCGGTTTACAACCTTCCCGAGAGAGGACACATACCGGAAAGTCTGTCTATTTAAACCTCAATAAAGCATAATACCTCCTTAACCTAATACATGGAAATATCTGAGAGCTTCGCGTACAATACGATCTTGTCGACGGTGAACGTCTATGCTGAAAACAGACGGGATGTTTGAGGTTTATAAAGATTAGAGAATGAGAAAGGAGAAGTCGAGAGAGAGAAATAGTATGCAAAGTAGCGAGTATGGGGGACATGCATTGCAAAGGATGTAGCGGATAAACGGGGGGCGTGTCAGGCAAGCTCGGAGCTGGTAAAAAACACACGAGGCAGCGACGGGAGAAGGGACTAGTTGGACCACCCGGCCGCCAACGCTGTCAGCGGCCCAAAGCACGCCGTGTAATAGCTCACCACGCTGCTGGGTGATACTCCTTCACACTCTCTCGCGCGCCTCCCACACAAGCAACATTTATATTATAGCGAATATAAAATATTAAGGGGGGCGCGGCCACAGACCAAAACAAAGACCACTTCTAGACTGTCTGTGGCAACACGACACTAATGAAAAACAAGCAGATAATTCTAGGACAACTGTAGCCTATCCCCCCATCCTGGCGGAGCCAGACTAGCGAGCTGCAATTCCCCACGCAACCATTCTGCTAACGCCGGGGAGGCGTAACAGTATAGACTAAAGGGAGCCCGACTGTATTCAGTTGACCTCTCAGAAGAAGAGGTCATGGGAATCACAGATGTCGGACTGGTGTCATCAAAGCACATCCACCCTCTATCACGTGAGAGGGGACATGTTATAGGGTGTGATGTGGGTGTGGTTAACATGTGTCTAAGGTGTGCCAGAGAGGTTAAACCAACACCCAGTCATGTAATCTTGACAGTTATAGGTTACGAGTTATGTAAGATTCATTAAGTATGATAGACGTCATTAAGAGGGCGTAAACCCAAGGTGATATCAGTGTGAGATTATGGGGTTTTTGGTATAGAGCGACAGAGAGAGAGAAAACCCCATCACTTGTTGACATGTAAGGGGTCATAGGGCCAGTTCGTGATTGTGACAAACGGACTGTTTTACTTGTCTTATTACTTGCTACTGAAAACATTGAATTGGGTATAGTACTTCTGAATAAGTCTTAAGGTATTAGTCATTAAAGCAAATGTGATTATTCTCAAGTTTCAGTTTCATTATTGCTTAATGTAAGGTCTGATCATATAATATTATACATTGATGTATTAATAATTGTCCGTATGTTCGGTAATGGGGGAAGGCTCCAGAAGGGACACCTAATCCAAAGTCAATTCTATCCTTTTTAAACACCAATCATGCGAAGTGCGTTGCAGTCACAGGGGCGGATAGACAGACGAATGAGGAAGTATGAGAGCGAGGTGTTGTGGATGTAGTAGCGCTGAAAAGTGGTAAAAGGAACACCTTGAGATGGTGCGGCAATGTAGAAACGTATGGGAAAGCGAGAGAAACTAGGAGAGTGCACGGAGAGTGGGGTGAAAAGACAGAGAGGGAAAGGTGGACCTAGTGAGAGGTTAGAAGGATGGAAGTTAAGAAGTATATGCGTGAAAGTGGTGCTGGATGGGAGGAGGGGGCGTCGGCTGACTGGGACCAGAGATGCGTTGAGGGTGTTTTGTTCATAGCCACCCCTTCGGAGATCCAACGGCATCCGGCAATAAATAGATAGATAGATGTATATATGTGTTTCCGGTTGATGCCTGTGGTTTATTGTAGTGTATTAACTCCGTGACGACATATTATGTTCCAATTAGTCCGACGGAGGCGGTTGACAAGTTATTTTAGGTCTTGAATTTGGCTCATGAGTGTTGTCGAAGCCTTACATTTTTTACGCGATTTTCCATCACCAGAATGCTGTTTATTGTGATGTATCATATATCAGTGGAAAGAGGAATATTTATAGTACATGATAAAACAAACAAAAAGCAAATAAATCGAAAGATGAAAGTGTAAATGAGTCCGGGAATACAATTATGTCCCATGCAATTGTCCTTCACACCGTTCCTAGCTCTAAAGTGTGAGTGATGACCATTAATATTTTTTTTGCTCAAATAATGAGTATTTTTTCTCCTCTTTCCAAATCTGAAAACAGAAATTGTTTATCTTCCAATAGTTCTCAAGCAGTGACCGAAAACAAAAAATTATATGATTTTGATTTATATTGGTTTATAACATTTTCGATTTATTTTCGTTGTGCTACGAAGTGTATGGTTTTAAATTTAGGCTGTATGAATTCGGCAAATATATGCTGACGAGTATAAAACAAACTAGAAAGTTCCTAGGACAAATACTTTTTTGCGCTAGGGAAATATTTGAAATGGAAGAGACCAAAATGCGAATATTTTACGCTTCACCCATCTCTGTCCGGCGATGGTTAGACAGGGGTTCCGAGCTGTTTTCCCCACCTCGTGGTTGCGGTTATTTGCTCGGATATGTATATAAACTGTTATATATCACCGGGAAATCGGAAAATTGTGCTCTTCCAATGGTGAAAAACAAAAATAATATCGCGTAATTGGTTCGCGAGCTATGCACAATTGTTTCCATGCAGTGACCGAAAAAAAACAAATAGTATAGTGATTGGGATTGATATGGTTTATAAAAACCCCCATTTTTTTTTCGATTTATTTCGTTGCTACGAAAGTGTATGGTTTTAAATTTAGGCTGAATGAATACGGTGCAAAATAATGCTGATGGGGGGGGGGGGGGGGGAGGTATAGAACAAACTAGAAGTTCCTAGGGGACCAAATACTTTTTGCGCTATGAATATTTGAAATGGAAGAGCCAAAATGCGAATATGTACAGCTTCACCAGTCTCTGTTAGGGCGATTGCTAGCCGGGTTCCGAGCTGTTCCCCACACTCGTGGTTGCTTTTATTTGGTCTCGGAGACGTATATAACTGTATATATCACCGGTAATCGGAAAATTGTGCTCTTTCCAATGGTGAAAATAACAAATAATATAGCGTAAAATGGTCGGGAGCTATTTGCGCAATTGTTTCCATGCATTGTTATTGTTATGAAAATATATGGGAAGAATGTTTATATCAGTTGTATATCTTTGCCACAATATACAACACTTTTATATAAATTGTGTTGCCAATAATTGTATAATGTTCATCGAAGGACATGTCAGTCATTGAAGGTTGCCAATTTTACTTACCTGGTAGGGCTACAACCCTTTCCAACGAGAAGGGAAATGGCTCATGGGTTGACCACTGAAAAAAAAGCAAAAGAATAAAGCACAGGTATCTTCAGGTAATAAATTCAGAAAATAATTCTATTGTACCAACGAAAATAAAATAAAAGTGACTAGTAATATAGTATATAGCATATATATTATATCTATATGATATAATAGTATATATATCATACATATATATATTGCTAAATATAGATAATAACATATATATCGACAAGGTGTCAAACAAAAATATAAAGAATGGTAAATGGTAATGTATGTGTGTGGATATATATTATATATATTATAATATATATATATATATACTATCTATTTTTTACTCCGAATATACTAAAGGGTTTTGTCAAAATAAATAATGGTAAAACTCAATGTTGTGATCTGTGGTATATATATGTTATTGGGTGGTCAAACCAGAGAGAGAATATCGTGCAAATTTCCAAGCCACCCAAAGATGGGGGGGGTACCTGCACTGGACTCCGGTATTTTTTTAGAGTGGTTTCCCCAGGAGGGCCTATATCCACTCTAGTGCAAAAATAATGAATTGTGTCAACAACCCTTTTCCAACGAGAGGAGGGAAATGGCTCTGGGTTGACACTGAAAAAAACAAAATAAAGGAGAAAGCAAGGTGATCTCAGGTAAATACCATTCCGGAAATAATTCTACTTGTACATGCAAATATAAAAGAAAGTATATCGTGAAGTATTATATATATATATAATTATATAATATATAATATAAGATATATATATATATATATAACACACAAGGGTGTGTTCAAACAAAATATAAAGATGCGGTAAATGGTTAATGGTAATGTATGTGTGTGAATATTATATATATTATTATATATATATAATATATATAATATATATATATATATATATATATATATATATATAATATATATATATATATATAATTATATTATATATATTATTAATATAGAATATATATATATGGTTGTCAAAAACCATAGAAATATGTGTCAAATTTCCAAGCCACCCAAAGAAGGTACTGACACTGGACTAGGTAATTTTTTTCTAGATTTGTGGTTTCCCCAGGAGGCCTAGATCCACTGTAGTGCAAATTGTATTTTTTTTTTTTTTTTTTTTTTTTTTTTTTTTTGTTTTTATGATGATGGGGATGATGATTGAGTGAATGAAGGTGGGGCCCCGACCGACCTGGAAGTGATGATTTGATGCCATGAATCGAAGGAATGATTGCAAGGGATTGAATGACTGAAATGAAAGCGGTGGAATGAAGGTGAAATTAGTTCGTCTTTGATGATGATGATGATGATGGGTGAATGAAGGTGGCGGTGAGAAATGAAGGTGGGCCCCTGAAACCTCTGAAGTGATGAGTGAATGAAATGATTGAATTATTGAATGGAATTGAATGATCTGAATGAAAGGGTGATGAAGTAGGTGGAATTATTGATGATGCTTTGATGATGGGTGATATGAAGGTGCTGGTGAAATGAAGGTGGGGCCCCGAACCTCGGAGAGTGATGATTGAACTGACATGTGAATGAATTATTGAAATGATTGAATGACTGGTTCCTGAATGGAACAGGGTTGTATTTGGAAGGTTGATGGAAGAATGCATAAAGACTGAATGAATGACATGGGTGATAGTTGATTGGAAAGGAATTAAGAAGGTGAGACTAGGAGAATGCATAAATGAATGGATATTGCAATCGTGTGCAAAGATCCTGGCTATAGGACCCATCTGCATCGAGTTGATGGTACCTTGTTAAAGCAACAAGGAATGACATCGATGCAGAGGCTAACGCGGGGCAAGCACCTGCAGCCGAAAGCTCGTTTTGTGGTCCTGGCGAATTTGGCTCCTGTAAACACACAAACGGCACCGCTTTCGCTTTCCGCCTGGGATAGTCTCGAAAACGTGTGGTTCCAAAGTCCTGTTGTACCGGTCATGGTCCAGTAACAAACAGGACGTGGCCTGGAACCACGTACTCTAAGAGGACCTATCCGACGGCCTCTTGGTGCCTGAGCCCTAGCTTGTGAAAGTCCATTACTAGGGGAACCCAGGCGGCAATCCATGAGGGGTGGCCTGGTTTTGATTTTGTTTTGTTTTTGGACCCGTAGCGCCACCACAGCAGAAGCAGCGTCAAGCTGCACCCGGTACTACATGGTGAAGGGGGGGGGGTTTGGTTGGGGGGGGGTGGGGGGGGGTCAAAGTGGTTTAGGTCATTCCAGTCCTCCTCATTCATCAGTTAGCAATCGCCCCTCGGAGTCGGATACTGGTTGACGCCTGGGGTGCGTGCATTCTCAGCGAGTGACCCCCCGACGTGCAACAGTCAGCAGCAGAAGCATTCTGGAACTGGTGAGGGGGGCATAGGGGGGGGGGACGGGGGGGGGGGGGGGGGGGTGGGGGGGGCGGGGGGTCATGAAAGAGTGCTTACCCCAACGACCTCCACCAAGCAGCAGGAGCACCAGGAGGGGAGTGCCAGGATCATCAGCAGGGAGCGGCTGTTGCTGGGAAGTCTGGATTGTCGTTCCTTGGTGGGGAGCGACCCAGCTGGAGCTTCCGGAGGATTCGACGCCGACGCCGCCTGTCTCGCCCCTGAGACGGGTGCATGGCTCGTAAATGACCTTCTGCCCAAATCCTGTGCACGCCGCGATGCGTCTCCCCGGACAAAGGCCACTACTGCAGGGCTTTTGAAGTGCAAACAAGGAACGGAAATACGCTTGTCCATGGGAACGCCAGCATAGTATCTACTCCTGCGGGGGGTGGGTTGTCGGGCACATTCTTTGGAAGAGTACGAAAGGCATTGAAGAGGGCCAATTTGGATGAAGTAGAATTACGAATCTTCTTCTGTCCATTTGACCGTTCTTCGCTGGATGGGGTAGTACTGGGATCATCTGATCAAAATGATCCACCCCACACCCATGTGGCGGTTGTAGCTCGTCAACAACAAACGGGCTCATGATGTTCTTACGAGTCCGCATGTGTGCCACCTGCATTGTACCGATTCTTCTTGACAAATGACTGCTTTGGAAATGGTTGCTCTGGTAGTGGAAGGTGGACTTCCCATGTTGGACAAATTCCGTTTTGTCTTTCCAAAGCATCACTAGGTTGTGCCGTTGTTCATAGCCTCCAATTGCATCGTCTTCCAGTGTCGATGCATGGGCAATGTCGCGCAACCGCTTTCGGGAGCCACCTCGTGTCAAGCCTCAGGGTTGCAACACACATAGATCTGGTGGTGGGAGGTTTGTGAGCAACTGTGGTGCACAGGTCAACTGAGTTTGTAAAAGTTGTCCATGAAAACACCATTGTAACCATGCCTTGACAGGGACTCCGTTGTTAAAACCTCAACCGTTTTCTGGAGAGTTTGACCAATACCAGTGGTTAGAATTCAAAAGTCATACACGAAAACCAGTAGTGGACTCTGCCAGGATGTACAGCTTGATAGCGTTAATTCTTCTTCGGCTCATAGGGTAGGTTTTAGCACTTGAATGAAAGGCGACCCTTCCACCCAAGGCAGCCTTCGTCGATGGACACCTTCCTCTCCGGGACGTAGGCAAACGCTTGAAGCCAGCAAGCAGGTATAGAGGCATCACCGTGCGGACATCTTCACTAGCCGGTCTTTGGTCTGCTTGATGGACTGCCTGGATGTTTTGAACCGTCTGTGAAAATTGCCTCAGCAAGGCTTGGAACTTGGGGACCTTGCTATGGTCGGTGTGGCGAAACGTTGGATAAATTATGAAACCTCCATCATTTAGCCAGTAGAGTGACGCAAACGTGGGGAGTTTGTTGACACCCATGAGGGAAGTACAGAACAAGGGAATTTGGCCATGTTCATCTCTCAATCTGAACGATGTCCACAGAGAAACCAACGAATAAGGGCGATACGCGTTGGTCTTCATTCACCAGGACACCGGAGCAGTTCTCTTGGTAAAAAAGAGCTGGAAGAACTGCTAGTGGTGTCAATGTTGCTGGAACCCGCAATGGCCAGGGGTTGCAGTGAAAGGAATCAAACGTTGGGGTGTGAACGGGTCTGACGTCCACTCGTGATCCTCAGCATACACGGTGGTCGGGGTGGGCGTGGAGGTGCACCGTGCTGGGATGAGCACCACGTAGTACAACTGGACGACGTTATGGTAACCTCTGCGGCCCCTGGGCCTACCACCTCGGCCATTCAAGAGGCCACAGATGTTCGGCGGGGGGGGAAAAGGGGAGGGGGAGGTGGGGGTCGTTATCTGCGGAAGACGAGGGGGGGTGGGGGGGTGATGGTGTGGGTTGGTGATGTGGTGGGGATGAGCGTGATGGAGAAGGTGGTTGTGGTGGAGTCAGGGCGTGTGGTTGTGATGTTGGTTGATGTGATGAGGGTGAATGGAGAAGGTGCTGTGGGTGGATGAAGTTGGGGCAGGAGGTGGAAGCCTCGGTGTGGAAGCTCCCTCATCGATTGCCGACAGCAATCTCATCGTTGCATGATTGGCGATGTTCAGGCGGAAAACAAAACGCCATTGTAGCGCGCCATTCGCTGCCCCCGCTGTTCCCCAAGCGAGGATCAGCGAGGGGGGAGGCTACGCTGGGAAGACAGGACATGTGATGGTGGGGTGTTCAGGACTTACCCACCGGCAGGGAGCTGGAGCCAGGATGCGGGGGGGGCTGTCTGAAATGTTGCTGGCCGGTGAGTCTACGTGAAGGGGGTTGGTAACAAGGGGGACCGCCCTGCAAGGATTGTGGTCGTGAAACAGGAGAAGAAAAAGAAATAGAATGTGTGGAAAGTTCGGGAATGGTTGTGACGACCTGAGAGGATGTTGATGGGTTGTGGTGAGGAGTTACAGGAGTGGATGTTGATGGTAGGATGGGTGCCTTGGTTAGGACGGGTGGGGATGGATGAGGTGGGGTGATGTGGAGTGATGTACGGGATAGTGGGGACGGCTGGGGTGATGAGAGGTGGCGG